>JAUUEB010168439.1:0-14183 GCA_032362205.1 Clione limacina
CAACAAAAACATTAAAATACACCGTGAAAATTCAGACCCATTTTGGGTTAAAAAAGACCCCTTCCATTTGAAAAAAAAAGCTTTTGGGAGGTCAGGCATTGTTTTGTCTTTGTAACATATTTAGCATATTTTATTTAAAAGTTACTACAACTATCACTATTTAGACTATCAAACAAAAATGTCCATGAAAGATGGATTCAATTAAACAAGTAGGTTAAGAGAAAGTTCAATAGGATGCAAGATAAAGTGAGACATTACTAATTAGTAACTATGTTATGAGGTGTTTACCAGTTTTGCTTACCCAGAGTTTTTTTTAGTAGTAGGTTATAGTGTGCGATCAATTGGAAGGTGTGTACTTTTGGTCCCATGACAGTTTTGCTAACTAAACAATTAATTTTCTTGTGCCCTAAATGAGGTCAAAATGATCAGAACTGGGAACATGTACGTCCATTGGTGGATTCAAGATTTTTATAATTATCTTTTGGTTTATTTTGGTAACAAAAACTGCAGTAAGACATTGTCATGAGCAGTTAAATACTTTTTGAAAATTCAATCCATGATTGCGTATTAGAAAACCTGTCTTTATTGTTATTGAAATTAGTAAATGACCTTGACATTAAATTCATTTCATCATTTGTTTATGACTCAGGTTCAAGCAGAGAAACAAGTCCATCAGGTCAACCAACAATGCTACAGATACATGACATGGGAAACTACTCTTGTCAGGCTGAGTCAAGTAAACACTCAGAACGGCCGACGTCAGGAACACTTCTCAGTATTAATTGTGAGTAATGTAATGTATAGGATATGTCATAGAGCTATACTTTCTCTACACTATTTACACACATTCAGACACTCTCTCTCTCTCTCTCTTTCTCTCTCTCCCTTTCTCCCTCCCTCTCTCTTTCCTTTCTCTCTCTCCCTCTCCTCCTCCCCTTCTCTCTCTTCTTTCTCTCTCCTCTCTCTTCTCCCTCTCTCTCTCCTTCCCTCTCTCTTCCTCTCTTCCTCCCCTCTCTCTCTCTCCCTTCTCCCTCTCTCTCCCATTCTCCCTCCCTTTCTCCCTCCCTCCCCATCTTCTTTTCTTTATGATGTCTAAGTTTTGTTGTCAAGGTTTGTTAACCAAACAGATAGCCTCCAAGTATGCTTCCAAGGTAACTGATAATATATTGGGGTATAGTCATTGGATCTATAAGAGTAATGATATATTGTAAAGCGCTTTGAGTTAGGTTTGAAATTTTAATAAAATTTTTGGTCATTCAACAAGTATGAATTTGGTTTAATAAAGTTATCAATGAATGAAAAAAATAGCTTTCAAAATTCAAATTTGTCCTCTGTTCAAAACAATAATGTTTTCACTATTTTCTTCAACAGTTTCCCCAGTTCTTGAAGACACAGCATCCCGCCTCGCCAGCTCTCGTCTAGACCCTGCAAACCTATTTTGTGTAGCCCAGGCTCACCCTGACCCCACCTTTGAGTGGATGTTCCAGGGTAGTCAGCTGACCAATAGTAAGAAGGGAGTGACCATCTCCCAGCAGTCACTGTCTGGTGTTGGTCGTATGGAGAGTAAACTGACCATCAGCAATGTGTCAGATCAGTCTTATGGTGTGTACTCCTGTGTGGTCAAGAACTCCATAGGAAATGTCACCAAAAGTATTAGTCTATCAGCTAAATGTAAGTCTTTTGTAATATCTGGTCACTGGTCACTGGTCACTTGCAACTGGTCATTAGTAACTGGTCCCTAATCACTGGTTACTGGTCACTGATCATTGGTTACTGGTTATTGGTCACCAAATGATATTATTTTACCTTTAAAATGTCAAATATTTATCTTGTATCTTTTATTAACTAACTTGCACCACATTTTTTATATGAGTATACACCAGGTGCGTATTGGATCAAAAGCAGGCTTGTTACCCTAAAGAGACTAAAAATAACCTGAATGGCTAAAATTCAGGATAAATTCAATATTGATCCATCACATTAATATTAACATGAGCATAATTTGTAAGTAAATATTATATTCTGGGTTTATTATTTTTACAATGGAACTATGTTTAAACACATTTTTTATTACATAGACACACTGATTAGAGATCATTTTGTCATACAATTCTCCATGTTGATAACACATTAAGCTCCTTATTTGTTAAGCATTGTCTGGTCTTATGTTGAAAGGAGATAAGCTCTTTATTTCTAGTATTAAACCTTAATGGAGCTGACATCATTTCAATTAATGCATAATATAATTTGTATTATTCTTGTTCTCTGACTTTTGAATCACCTACATCAATTGTTGAGGCACTCTCCAATCCAATTAAATCGGTTCAACTACAATTATTTTATGCTTTTGGGTAGTTTAGACGTTGAAGGATCCATCATAAGTTAAATGATTAATCCATTTACCTTTGAGATATTAAGGTCAATGAATTAATCATTTAACTCATATCATACTTGTTCTAAATCAACAATTACCAAATCCAATCTCTCCTATTTGTCCTATCAGCACCCCCTGAAGAGCCAACAGATTTAACAGAAGCCTCTCGGACATGGGGCTCAGTCCGCTTGTCATGGACGCCAGGGTTTGATGGAGGGTACCAGCAACATTTCTTTATCCATCAGACTGAGGGAGGCAATAACAAAGAGACAATTCCAGTGAAACCATCGTCTGCTAGATCATTTAATGTTACAAGTAAGTCAGGTGTTTGGTTGGAATTATTACACACAGGGTTGGCGATTTCTTTGTTTTGTTTTAAAAAAAATGAAATACATTGATTTATGTGATTTTAATCATGATTTATTTGATTTTTTTTTTACTTAATTTTATTTTTAATAAGCCAAGGTAAAAAAAACAGTTCTTTCATCAATTTGATATGTCACTTTAGTTGAGAGGATGCTGACATTATTGTTTTAACAAGAAAAAAATATGAATAGAAAATGAGTGGATCTAGATTTTCAAAAAGTAAAAATCACCCAAATGATGTAAAAAAATCATATCAATCATGACTTTTTCCAAATAATAAAAAAAATTGCTTGATTTAAAGGAAACCAATCCTGATTACACCTACAGCTTAGGTCAATTTACAATGATTGAAGATTTGGTAGAATTGTCAAAACAGATGCAATAGAAAACAGTTGCTTAAAACTTGCATCTGATATATTGCTTTTTATAAACAACCTCAGTTATGCATTGGGCCTTTGCTTTATGCTGGGATTCTTCTCCATATTGACATGTTACTGGGTACCAGCATTTTGTCACACTTCTGACACATTGGTTCTCTCTTTCCTCTTCAAAATCATCTTTATAATTTTTAGTAGAAACTCAGTTCTATTCATGTCCACGAGGCATAGTTAACAGTTGCAATCAAGTGCATAAAAAATGCGCTTTTCTTGCTTAACGTTTAATTTTTAAAGCATTCGGTAATGTAATTTTATTTATTTTTTTATACAAAAGAAACCATAAAGTTTCAGCTTTTAAGGACGAAGGTAAATTACTTCCCCTTGTAGACTTTCCATTTTACGTCAATTTCTCCCCAGAACTCCGTCCATCAACAACATATACATTCCAAGTTTTAGCAGCCAATCAACTGGGTTATAGTCCGCATTCCACCTCAATTGTTGTCACAACTAAAGGTAAGTTTGTTTTCACTACTCTGCATATCTGTCAGTAGCCTTGTACTAGATTACCTCCCTTTTGACTACATAATCACTGAGTGAAAAAGTCTGTTAACTGGTTGTAAACCAGTTGTAAGCCAGTTTTAAACCAGTTGTAAACCAGTATTTATGAAACGAGGGTACTTCTTTGTACAATCACATAATTGAGTATTTATGATACGAGGGTACTTCTTTGTACAATCACATAATTAAGTATTTATGATACGAGGGTACTTCTTTGTACAATCACATAATTAAAATATTGTACAAAGATACTGCAAGGCAGCCGCTGTGCAGTGCCCAGTGTGGGAAACAGGGTGAAAAAACTTTCTAAAGATGTTAACTAAATATGACTAGTGGTTACCCTAATGCTTAAACACACTACCTTCTCAGTTGAGAGTTTTTCATTCACCTCACTCATAGTTTCCAAATCTAACTTTGATACATATAACAACAGTTCTTTTAATATCATAGCCTTTGTGATACTAGACAGTCAAACTTTCTTCTATTTATCCCTACTTGGTTTCACAATTAATCAATGTATAACCAACCACAATGCAATTCTGTTTTTTAAACACAGCCCTCCAGATCCCAACTCTGCCAGAGACGCCAGTGTTTGACGCTAAGCAGAGTAAATTGATTTTAATACCCCCACAAGGACAAGACTTCTGCCTCAAAGTGGAGGTCAAATCTGAATCAGTCGGCTGGAATCAAGTCAATGGATGTATGAAGGTACACAAGACTCAAGATATATATTTCACACATAGCTTACAATATCAAAATAAGGCATTTATTGCGAATTCCTAAAAATTACCTAAAAGGACCTTTACAGGCTGTAAATCTATCAAATCTACTAAATTTCCCTTTTCCTTGTATGTCTAAGACAAGGACAATAACTCTGTATGACTTAGTTATGAGAAATAATTATGTTATTACTTCCCCTTGTAAACTTTGTCAAAGTGCTTTAAGTTTCAAGCCTTATCGCTTTGATTTGAGAAAATTCAACTTAACTTCACTGTAGTTAGACTCTATAAGTGATAGATATAAATTAAATGAATCCATGCGCTAGGCAAATATATCACAACACAGGTTGAATCAAGGCGAATTGAAATGGCTAAGTTTCCCTATAGTGATAACACAATTTCTTAACTACAGAAAAAAGAAATTTACTCTTCCACCTACAGAAAAAGAATGAAAATTTATAAAATTAAGATTTAATTTTTTTTCTTGTTTTTATGTTTTTCATTCTTTTTCTCTTTGCTGATAACAGGTGATGGGTGACACATTGGAAATAACACGTACAGGAGTTGTTGCTGTCAATATATCAGTTTGTCTGAGTTATCGTACGGATGTTTGTGGACCACCAATAGCATCAGAAATACGTAAGTTGTCATTTCTTATATCACGCATTTAGTTGTTAGGACTGGGTCCAGGTATTTACCTATTCTGATTTAAAACGCTTTTGGGAATAAGCAATAGTTGCTTTTGGAAATAAGCAATAGTCGCTTTTGGAAATAAGCAATAGTCGCTTTTGGGAATAAGCAATAGTCGCTTTTGGGGATAAGCAATAGTCGCTTTTGGAAATAAGCAATAGTCGCTTTTGGAAATAAGCAATAGTTTTCAAAGAGGGGAAAACAAATGTAATGATATTCTATTTGTAGTTTCTTACACTCATCAACTTAACCATTCACTCACACTTGAACCAAAACCCTGAGATATGCAGAATATAACTGCCACTCTGTTGAGATAAAATAGCAGCTCAATATCACCATCTTGATTCCAAATAACAAACCAAAGCAAATTCACATTTTTTGGTTCCCTGGAATTGAGAATCCAATCAACAGAAGCATTTTTTGGTTCAGTAACTAGGAAATTAAGTTTCGAATACAAAAGAAGTTGATCGAATAAGAAAACACTTAAAACAGTCCATGGTAACTATGGTAACAGTATTGTGTACACTGTATGTTGATGCTACGACATACATGACATATGAGTAAAATAGGTCAATGCTTTCATATTTCAGGAGGACAGGAAATTGAAAGAGTTGATGATGAGGAGGAGTTTGATATGGAACTTGATACTCCTTCTTCTTTCTACTCCTACTTTGACTACTATGAAGAAAATGACAATGAAAGCACTGATGCATAGGATGGGGTCTAAGCATTGCTTTGACATGCGTTCATTGCTTTGACATACGTTCATTGCTTTGACACACGTTCATTCATACTTCATTCTCATTTAGTAGAACGAAAGTCACATCAATGTTATTTTCATCCTAAGTGAATTGTCTGGATCATGATGAACACTTTATGGAAATTTCATTTGTTTTTTATTCGAAGATAATCAATTATATTCACATGGTTCAAATAGCAAATATAGTTTGAAAATTTGAAAGCATTACACTATTTACTCATACGTCATATATGTCATAGCATCATAGCATCAACATACAGTTAATCAATACGTTTTCAATGGACTGTTTTTATGTCTATTCTTATTTAATCAAATTCTTTTGTATTCGAAACTTAATCTCTTAGTTTCCGAAACCAAAAAAATGCTTCTGTTGTTTGATTTCTCAAACCAAAAGAATGTGTATTCACATTTTTTGGGGTAAGGAAACTAAGGAGTTAAGTTTCAAATACAAAGTATTGAAAACTTAATTTCTTGACCCCAAAAAATGTGAATTTCTTTTGGTTTGTTCCAGGGAACCAGGGTCTTGGAGTCTTATGCGATTTTGTCCGGAGAATTGCGCGAAGGGGCATCATCTCGAACATAAGACTGTATCAATCATGTGGCATTGTACAATCTGGATCTGGATAATTGTCACAAATCTAGCGTTTGCCATATCACTAGGACGTGACCCTGGTCCAGAACCGTTCAACGCTGTCGCATTTCCTGGTTTGGTCATCCAATAAGACTACCAGACAGTCTAGCAGCCAAACAGGCACTTGCAGAGGCACGAAAGCCTGACATCTCTGTGGTGGTCAACTAGAACCATAGCAAGAGACTTTAAAAGTGTCAACAGAGCATAAACTGTAGCAACTGTGATTGCTTGTGATAGAGACAAATATATGGACTTGTTGGACGGAGTAATGTCCTAGGTCCAAAATTCAACCACAACAGAGAGTTACAGTGAAAAATAGGCCGGAATGGAAAGTGCAACGACGACGACAACCATATTTTTCAATTTCCTCTTCTTCGGAAATATAAAAGCATTAACCTATTTTACTCATGTGTCCTGTATATGCATCAAAATGCAGTTACAAAAATGTGTTACAGTGGACCTATTTATGTGCGTTCTGATATTAAAATATCTCCTTTTGTATTTAAAAATTAATTTCCTAGTTCCCTAACCAAACAAATTTTAAATTTGTTTTAGTTTTTTACGGGAACCAAGATGGTGATCTGATTCAAAAACTATCACAATGATACTGTATAAAACAATTTTGTTAAATAAGATAAGCTGTTCTTTAAATCTTATCTGTTGATTTATATAACATAGTGGGCATTAAGTATTGTATATCTCAAGGTTTTGGGTTTAAATGTGAGTGAATGGTTAAGTTAATGAGTGTAAGAATTTATGATTGATTAAAGAAACAAAAAGACATAAAATAGTAACATGACTGTTCTGTGATTTTATTGGTTTATTAATGTCCATAAATACTGTTTGTTTGTTTGTTTGTTTGTTTATTTGTTTGTTTCATTCGCTTTGGAGTAATCACACTTTTATACCGGTGCATATGATAAATACATTATAGTCATATATAGACATGTTGATATTATGTCTTTAAGAAAAAATCTTCTTCTTCCTCATAATCAGTTCACTCAAGACATGAGCAGGTACACTGATTCTAATCAGAGTAATATTATTATGGAAAGCGCATTAAGAAAGCCTGTGAGGCCTGGAATTGCGCAATATAAATGCCATCTGGAATTGTGCTATATAAATGCCATCTGGAATTGTGCTATATAAATGCCATCTGGAATTGTGCTATATAAATGCCATTTATTCTAAAAAGCTATCAGTATTTAGTTTTTATAATGACTAACTCATACTGGGATTCAACCTTAATATTATCCCAAAAACAAGTATTTCTATTGAATTCACATTATTTTGTGTTTGTTTTGTGTTCCGCTATAGGATGATCACACTTTTATACCGGTGCATATCATAAAATATATTATAGACATATTATTATATAAAACATATTGACATTGTTTATGCGTAATCAATATGTATATTTTTTACTTGCTTCATGTCTCTGCACAAAAATAAATCTTATCTTATTTTATCCAGGTTTATCTTACTTTGTTCAGGTTTTCCTTCATTTTCTAGAGTGTCTTTCTTTAAATTGAATCAAGTCTTTTAATCATTTCAATTAACTTATTTATGGTAAAGGTGGTTGCAAGACGAGTGAACACAAATTTGTTAATACTGCAGTTAAGGGGTTGAACCGCAAACAATTAACTAATGGGATTGATAGTATTTTTCTAACTTACTGCAAATTTTCTGTGATGTAAAAGGCTGTCCTCGCTCAACTTTTCTCTGAACTGGGTCCAGGAACAGAATTTCATAGAAAAAAAGTTTGTACTACCACTTACGGTTACACACTCTAGCACAAAAAGATCTTTGTCAATGAAAAATTACCAGCAAGTGACAAATTGGTATATAACAGTAGTTTGTTTTCTTGAATGTTTGTGTGTTTTTATGTCATTCTGAGGATAATATAGCATCTGCTGGAACAGTTTTAAGTTTAATGATAACATTAAGCGCTTGATCAAGGGGGTTAACCCTTTTGAAAAGGTACTTCTCATTTAATTTGCTTACTTCCCTTGTGTGACCATATGAAAGTATACATCAGTTTTAAAGTAGAATCGATAGAGTTAGCATGACTTGGTCGGTCGATTGGTTTCTCATTAATGACGCCAAGAGTCTTGTGGGCCGCCCCCTTGAATCTGCTGCCCCCCATGGAATTCAGGAACAAAATTATATGTCATATATTATCTTTGACCCTCAGTGCAAACGTTTTAGTAACCAATCAAAATGTCCCGGAGCCGTTTCTGCTTTTTCTTATCAGTGTTTTGGTTGTTTAATGTTGGTTGTTAATGATTTCCCACCAGTTCTGTCCTACCTATGATTCTGCCCTACCTATGGTTCTGTCCTACCTATGGTTCTGCCCTACCTATGGTTCTGTCCTACCTATGGTTCTGCCCTACCTATGATTCTGCCCTTTATATGGTTCTGCCCTACCTATGGTTCTGTCCTACCTATGGTTTTGCCCTACCTATGGTTCTGCCCTACCTATGGTTCTACTGTCGCGTGTCCTATGGTCACGTGGTTCTTTTATTGCTGTTCCTGTTTGTTCACTATCGTTTTCTATATTTGCGAACCATAAACACGTTTTACAAACACATACAGGCGTATATCTAGCATTTCAAATAGGGTGGGGGTGGCATATCGACGCGAAGCACGGACATTTTGTAATGGGGGTCGGGGAAGTTTTGAAAAATATCTGTAAGTGGTGCAAATCTAGTGAATTTTTTATATTTTTTAAATTCTACCATGTCCCCCTAGATAAGCGCCGGAACACATAATATATGCGTTTGTAAATGTATCAATGTTGGGGAAGTGTTAAATGGCAGGCACAGGCGCGTAGTTTTTTTTTAGTTTTTTTACACTGTTAGGGAGGAGACATTTTTGAAAATTTTGTGACCACAGGGAACTCTTTTGCATTTTCCATATGGGGGGCATTGCAACCCCCCCCCAGATACGCGCCTGGACTCAAAGCATATCTGGCACATACATTTTTGAGATTTGAAAAAGTTTAAAAACGAATAAGAGAAATGAAAAAAAATATTTTCGTCTTGGGAACGTAAGCCAAGTGTTAGCATCCTTACATCAGCCTATTATTATAACTAGTTTTTAACACATCTATTGTAGGGGCTTAAAGAATGTAATATCAACCTATTATTATAACTAGTTTTTAACCCATCTATTGTAGGGGCTTAAATAATGTAATAAGGCCACTTAATATGCTTCCCTGATTGAGTGATTCCTTTCCTGTCCCATCTATTACCCAGGTGAAAGTGGTACATATCCCATATGTGTACTAAACGGTTTAGCCCATCATATGCTAATGCAGTTATCAACAGTAAATTAGTCGTTGCACCGGAAAATATAGCTACTTATACTTACCTCTTACCTGAGACCCGGTCTGCCATTCCCCCACCTGATCGCCATATTTTCACACCTGCTAAATCAGCCGGAAGGAATAAGGATACGTTATAACCCTACAACTACCCCCCCCCACCACTACACTGTAAAACCAATAAATGGCTCATATATCGGATTGAACGATAGGTGGAAGAAATCCCCATTATTCGCCGTCTTATAAACCTTACCAACTGTCCACACATTTGATCGATTTATTCCGCTTCGATCTCTCTGACTGTTTTCCACTTTGTCACTGGAGTCTTTATAACTTGTGTCACCCATAGATATACACTACAGTACGAATGGTTTACAGTAAATGTCCCAAATATGAACAATTCGCTGTGTAATAATCACTTGTTATAGAATATTAGCCCACTACGGTAAATTATAGTTAACACTTATTTCACGTGCTTGTTGAAATTATGTTTGGTACAATAGATTTATAAATAAGTAATAATGTTCAGGAAAGAAAAAATAACTTTTAATACTGATAAGTTCAGAAACCCATTATATATATATGACCTGTCCTAACAAATGAAATATTCATTAGATTCTGGTTAAAATTGGCATTTGAAACAATTAAAATTGTATGACTATTTGGAAGTTACAGTTTGATTCTCTGAATGTGATGTTTAGTTGCCATGAGCAACACTTTGATCATCCATAGCTCATACCACCATTTTGTATTTTGTCTGTTCACTGTTCATACTAGTCCCCAACCTTCATTATTTGTCACGGTTCCGGTCAACTAGTTTGACCTATTTTGTGTGTATGTTCTCCCTCAGTGGAGCACAGCGTGTCCCCATGAGGGCATCAAGGAATAAAATGGATGAATTGGAACTGGTGGACAGACGTCAGACATAGAAATTTGATGCTCTGGCAAATCTGAGAGTTATAAATAGACATTGTTAAAGTCTGTATACAGATACCAAGCACGTAGCGCTAGCAAACTTATTGAGGGGGCCAATGGGGTAAAAGATTGAAGAAGGATCCACTTAGTGATGTTTGTATGAAAAAACGTACTTTTTATGTTTTTATAACTATTAAGGAGGCAATGCTAACTGCCCTTGCGGCTCATACCATAGGCGTATCTAGGGTATTGGCCCGGGGGGGGGGCAGAAGCCCGTTCCTTGCCCGATTTTTCAAAGACTAAAAGAAGCGGCCGAACTTTTGACATTAGTGCTGCAAATTTGATTAGGGCAATTTGTATGACAAATGGGGAACAATGGCCGCGAAGCTGCCGAAATTTTGAAAAATAGTAGAAAATTGTGCAATTCTAGAGCATTTTGGATCGAAATCATATTTTTTTTAATTATTGCCCGATTTGGGGCAGGTGCCCCCCACAAATACGCATATGGCTCCTACGTCCCTGAAATACCCCTTTGTAATTTTGTGTGTCTACTGGTGTCACGTGTGTGATGCCTTCTTGTGTTCATGTCATAGTGTTGACCGCATCTGAAGTGTAAGCGGAATGTTGAATTGTTCGAAACCAAACTTAGTCTTTTTTTATAAACATTGTTAAAATTAGACCAAGGGATTCATATCAGACTTTTTCTTATGTCAATATGTATACTTTATAAGTTGGTTTGCATATGTCATCAATAAGTCAGAAAACGATATTTAATATATTAACCTAACCTTAACTTGATGCCTCTTCACTGCAACTATATCAAGCATTAAAAGTCTTCTTCGTTTTGACGGCCAAAATCAACGTGTTGAACATTATTGGCTTAAACTTTGCTTCCAAGTCTTCTTTAATTTAACGACATTTTGTGATTTTGTTGACGTCATTTGATATTCAATGTCTTAAATGGTGAAAATACAAATAAGAAATACATTCTATTCATAGATACCTATCTTTATTTTTTCGTTACTAAATGTGAAGGAGTATTACAGGCGCGTAGTCTGGGGGGACATGGGGGAAGTCCCCCCTAGTTGAGATCCAAAATGCTCTAGACTTGCACAATTTTTAACTAATCTAAAAAATGTCGGCATCTTCGCGGCCATTGATTTGATAATTTACTCTTAAATGCTCTGATTTTGCATAATTTTAAAACAAAATGCCATTACTTTGATAATATCCTAAGTTGCCCCCACCCATTTGAAAATCCTTGCTACGCGCCTGGAGTATTAACTACTTTCTCGTACACATATAGATTTGTTCATAAAAGGTTCGACCGTCACATATTATTATTAGGACGATCATATGACGAGGGCCACAGAGTGGTCTATATTTTTTTAAAGTTAGAGTACACAGAGAATGCTTTATAAAAATATAATAACTTTAGTTATGAACCCCAACATAATAAGCGTTTTAAAGGAATTTGTCTTAAAAATTACATAATAGCGTGGTACGATGTGGACTTTTTAATCAATTTATTTTATAAATAGAAAATATTGCTAATGCCTATTGCAAACAGCTGTACAGGATCTAATTATTATGTCACGCATGCTGTTTTCCTTTTTCCCACGGCTCATGACGTTCGTCTCAATATGTTCCAACACTGATTTATGACAAGACAAAAATGTGTTACAATGCAGCAATGACAAGACCGTGGCGAGATTTTTATTTTATCTTTCTCTTCTTGCTTATACCCCATTTTACTACACAACAACAAAGGTATTCAATGCTAGCGAGGTCACAATCGCTGAAGCAGAACACCGACGGTCTTATTTTTAGCATGAAAAGAAGGGGTATCGGATACCGCTAAAAAGATTAGCGAGGCAAATGATGAGTTATCAATATCGGTTAATTTATGCGTATGTCAAAAGTTTTGCTAACAACCCTTTATTCTTGCTTGCAGCATTAGAAGAATCAATTTAAGTGTAAATATTTTGTCGTTTGTACCCATGTAACCCCTTAAACAAAATAGGTGGACTGACCTTTTACGATTGACACAGCGGACCCCTGCGGCCTTCTTTCTCCCTTCCCCGCATACAGAGTCCACCTTCGCCCGTCCCCTCCCTGTTACTGGGAGTTTTGGCTAAAGTAAACTTTCGTCCGCCATGTTGCTTCCTTGTTCGTGGTTTTAGAGCCGATTCATTGAAAGAAAATAACACCATCCCGTTAATAAGTGCCTTTGGATTATTTCGTACCGGAATTGGTACCGTTTGTGAATTTTTGTCATATTCCTGAAGTAATTGGATATCGTTACTCAGCGTTACAACTTCGTCTAACAACACAGTTTTTAGTCTAGACTCTAGATAGACTAGAATCTAGAATAAGAATAAGATTACAATTTAGTCTCACAATCAGTCAACTGAGTCAGTGTCATTTCAGTTGAGAAATGTGGTAATTATTCTGGTGCTGGTTCCGTGTAAACAACTTACTTCCTTTGGAGTATTTCTGAAATAAATGACTTTGGAGTAAAACGACAAAAAATAATCTGAATCATGTCAGGTGAGTTATTTTTGTTTTTATGATTTTACTTCATGCAAATAATTATTATAAATCTCTCTTTTATTACTTTTAAGGACTGATATTCTTATCTTCTGTAGTCTGTGTGATTATTTGATGTTTTGTTTTTATTTCTAACTTTTGTTGTTCATATTTTTCTGGAGCAGAAGGTTGGGTGTCTTTGACATAGATTCTTGCCTATGACCATGGGCAGAAAACAGGCTATCTAAAAATGGGATTTAAGCAGTCATCTGGCATGGCAAATTCATGAGATTTGTACTAAGACTTGTCGACCCAGTGTCAGCATTCTGTGACTTATTGGAATGTACAAGAAGTAAACTAATTGGTGCACATTACTAAATTACTTCCTATAGTGTGGCAGCCTTTTTTAATATAAAAAAATTCCGGGAATTTTGAAAATATCACAAAGCCGAAGCCTCTCTTCAAATAAAGGTTGAAGGCAGTCTTTGAAAACAGGACGGAGCCTCGACTTCTAAACTGTGATTACGAGGAAGCTGAAACCAGCTTTGTACCCATGTCTGCCCTGATTGTAAGTAAGATAAATCTGTCTGCATGAAGAATAACCATATCAACCTAGTGGTTTTTAAAAGGTTCCTTCTTTACTTATATGCCATTAAACCCAGGGGCGTTGCGTTGGCACAGATGGGGGGCTCAAAATGATAATATACAGCATTTATAATGAACATTTCTATTTCAACAAAGTGCTCAAAGAGCAGTACATGATAGAAAACAAAAATCATCAACCATTCTGAGAGAATAAAGAATATGAATATTTTGCAACAGGCTCTCACAGGCGCGTATCATGGTGGGACACAGGTGAATGTCCTTACATTCCAAAAATATTTTTTCCCCGTGTACGAAGATTTTCTCAATCCAAAATCCCCGTGTTCACATTTCAAC
>JAUUEB010168550.1:0-14182 GCA_032362205.1 Clione limacina
TGTTTGTCTGTGGCCACGCTAACTCAAGAAATATACCACTCATTGACTTAAAATCGTGTACGATGTTGTAATTAAACTCGATGAAAGCCCCTATGTAATTCCAGCAAGAACTGTTAAAAATTGACAGAGTTATGGAATTTGATTTAATTACCAAAAAATGATAGAGATAAACTCGATTGGCTCCATCACTGACATATTTCTTCCGGCCTTCAAGATCGCGTTTAATACCAGTGTCCGGTGCGCAACTTTTCGCGCGAGACATTGTACTGCGTTCCTTTGCACTGCGCAGCACACGATGTTTTAATGAATCGTTTAAAGCGTATTTTTGTTCTTTTTATGCGCTTCGGTAGTTAACGAGATTTAACAAAAAGGTAGGCCGTTGAAAGATCATGTTCAAGGTCCCGCTGTGAAAGAGTTTACATTGCAATCCAAGCAAGAATTTAATTTTCTCATTGTTTTTCAATACATATTTGATAAAATTATATTTAAGTAATGCTGACATGGTACCATAAGGAATCGTTTTATTTTACATGGTCTCGGGTTTGTACTCTATCTGAGACTCATGTTTCTAGTTGTTGTATCCAATCATTTCATGATACATCTTGTAAGTTCTTGTAAGATAAATTTAAAAATCTATACATATTTATATCAAGGCAATTTTAATCCTTTGAAATGTATTTGGTTTGATAATTCTTAAGCATTTAAATAAAATTGCAATCAGTTCCATAACAAAATACTTGACGTGCTATTCGGATTTGTAACAACTATTAATCGTCTCATTTTAGCAGATAAAATTATTGGTTGATTACCAGTGATTCCTCAAAATAGTCAGATAAAATAAAAAGGAAATATACAGCAACAAAGGTATCTACTAATCCAATAAAACGTAATGTGATTAGTCACCATTAACTTCTTTGCGGTCGTTGCCTTAAGCAAGCATGACGAAAATAAAGACTGGTCAGCTTATAGGTCTAATACTATAATATTGTAATGTTAAGGTTATCATTGACGAGTAGACGATCTTAGTTTTAATGAGGATTGCCCACGGCACTAGACTCGTTGTCTCAAAATGGTAAGATTATTTGACAACATTTTACTAGTAGAAACATTATCCTTAGCAAAGCAGCGTTCTTTCCTTTCACTATGTCTGTAATGGACATGATAACTGGAAAATAACAAAATTCAATACAATCTTAGAATCGTGGTCGATAACGAAAGTATAACATAACTAATACACTGGTGTCTCCACCGCATACGCTAGACTACAGGGCAAAATCTTGTACATATTTTTAAAGTTCTAAATAATTACCAAAAGTGACAGAAATGTCTTGAAACTTTGTCATTAATTTCGTCTTACAAATGTGTATGTACCGACAGCCACAATACAAAATAGTCGCCTCATTTAAAAAAAAAGAATTCTTAGTTGTTAATAATGTCACAGTCTTGAACTTTTGCATTATGTTATTATATTCAGTGATCAATGTGGTATATACATAAAGAAAAGAAAATATTCCGGAAAAAATGACGAGGCAAGAACTTTTGTTTTGAGCTTTAAAGGGACAAAAACTGCAATAGTACAGTGTATCGCTTTGTGAGGCTTCGTTTTTTGTATCTGGTATCTTCTCCATCAATGATAAAATATCTTACACCGAAAGCAGTTAATTCATTGAATAATTTATGAGAAAATCATTTTTTCTGATTTTAGAAAAAAACTCTCCAATTGAAAGTAAAAAATTGTCAAAATTTGACAAAGTATCTCAACATTGACCACAAAAACTAATTTACCGCATGGTATACTTCTTACATTCTTTTGTCCATATCTGATTCAATGGATTTGACTAAAAAACTAACACTATCGAATATATCATCTGGAGTTACGTTACAGTTTTCATTGACATGGTTCAAATCAAGCGTATAATACCGTTTTAACCTTAATTAAATGTTGTTGCGGCGAACTTAGAGATCTGATACTTAGTTTTTTGTTCTTTATACGCGCTTTGTTAGTTTACGGGATTTAACAAAAAAGGGAAGCCCTTGAAATATCATGTTCAAGGTTCCACTGTGAAAGAGTTTACATTTGTAGCATATGGGTACGAAATGAGGTTAATATGGTGGTGCAAGATTGATCTCAACAGTGTTAAATCGAAAATTTTGACCTAATTTTGATATAATATAATAGCTCAGTGTTAAGTTGAAATAGCTAAGTGTTTAGGATGCAATTGGCTTACATGTGTAATCGTTTCATTCGTAGAGTTTGGTTGTAATTACTTTGTTTTGTTTTGTTATAGATTAGTGTTGTGTTTCAATAACTTAGTTTTGGTTATAATAACTTAGTGGTGTGTTTGTATAGCTTTGTTTTGGGTTATGATAGTTAAGTGTTGGACTGAAAATTGCTAAGTTGTGTAAAATGTTAATATTGGTGGAATTGAGAAGTAAAGAAATTATGATAAATTATCAGATCAAAAGTGAAAGAAATGAAAACACAAAATAATTTCAAAGCCGTCAAAATGATCGTCAAATGCACGTTTTAAATTAAATTTTCGCATTCAATCATGTCAAAGAATCACGGGTTTTCCCAGTTCTCTTTTCTTTGTTTGAATCGTTGTGGCAATTTTTTATGTTCGAACGATGTGACAGCATTTCAAATAGAAGTGTCCAGTTAAGTATGAAATACCCGTTCGATAAGGCTAAATATAAATTGGTTTTGTCAAAACTTGATCTTATTTGATTAATCGATATAGACTTCATGTGGCGAAATGTTTTAGTATTCAGCCATTCACTATGTTTTGTGTAAAATCTGCCTTTGAATTTAGTCTTACATTCAAGTTGCAGTCTAAGATATATGAGATAACATTTGGCATGTTGTGCCAAAGAAATCAATGATTGAATGACTTTTTGTTACTTGATCATGTCTATTTCTGTAAGGTAAACGTTTACACTAAATTCAAAAAACATAATTATTATTATTAATAACTTTCCAAACTATATTTGCCATTTGTTTGGCGTCAGATTTAAAACGTAATGTTAAAATATTTGCTTTGACATGGTAATATAATCTATATTCTCCTGCTTGTAATAACACGATAAGGTAGCGGGTATACATGTTTAGATCATGGAAAGAGGCCAACGTGGCCACTCGCTCGAGTTGAGGCTGTGGTTTAGATCGTGATTGGTAAAATGTGATATAAAGGTTTTTCATCAACTCATTCCAGCTTTTATATGTTCTTCTGGACTAATAAATTGTGTTTCTTGTAAGTAGATATAATATTGTTTTTATGTTTTTAAATAAGGTCATATATGCATGGGCGTCAATAGGGGAGGGCAAGAGGGGGCACTTGCCCCTAAGAAATTTGAGAAGGTGATGTTTTCTTCAGAATATATTAGGATGCACCATTTTGACCATATTTTTCAAAATCTTCGGGAACATGCCCTCATTTTAACAATATTACAATCTATTTCAACGAATTATTGTATAAAAAACACAGTTTACTGAAAATAAGAAACATATTTGGTAGATGATCCCTAAAGATAAGAACTTATGCTGATCGTCTAAAAGTTTTTAAACTTCCTACACTGAAGTTCAGGATATTAAGAGGTGTTGTTATCGAAGTATTTCAAAGTAATGAAAGCAAACATTAAAGACTATGCAGACATATTTTAAAAGTTATGTGATAATATAGGGCTTCTAACGAGTGCATTTAAAACAAATATAAGGAAGCAATACTTTTCTCAAACAGTTATCACTCACTGGAACAACTGGATGTGTGGCCCCGCCTCAAAAGATGAGATAAGTAAGGAGCTAAGACAAAACATGAGCATAAGCCCAATCAATGTCCTTATGCGGCGTGGCAGGCTGCGATGGTTTGGACACATTTAGAGAAGGCAAACATACACCTGGCTCAGGAGAATAAAAGAAAGTCGTCCCTGGGAGCCCGGGAAAATGCAGACCGTAACAATCGTGGCACGAAATCATAGGAGATGATTTGAAAAGCAAAAGCCTACAACCAAGACATACCAGGATCGTAACACCTAGATAACCCTCATTTCATTGTGAAGTCTAACCCATGCAACATGCAAAAAGATTACAATTGTTGGTGATAATGATGATAACCAGGCCCCATTCTACTATGAACTATGCTCATGATTAGAAAAAACAACATTTTAGACGCCTGTTTTATCTTTTCAGAATAATGTGAACCAAAGTTGGACTGAAGATTTCCAAATGCGGACCCACTTTGGTTTTAGCAGCGCAAAGCAGTGCATAGACAAGTTAGGAGATCTCGCTTATAGAAATGAAGGTGAGTAACTTGGTCTGTTTGCGGCAATTTTTCTTGGTCACCTATATAAGTTGTTCAGTCAGAACGCAGTGAATATGTACTCTTTTTTAAAAGCCGGACTTTTGGGAGCCTGAAGTGCCTTATCTTCTCTGTAGCCGCACTACTGCCTAATTACATAATTTAATGGTAGGGACAAAAATGTTCATTTTCCTGTTCATAGTCGTCAACTCTCTGGTCCTCTATTCTATACCATGTTAAGTTAACAATCTTTTTTTATTGTTATTATTTTTCTTCACTATTTCATGCACCGATAACCCGAGTAAAAAGCGTATTCTCAAATTATTTTATCTTTGACATATGAAAAACAGGATTCTATAGTATTTCAGTTAGTATGATCGGATTACGAAAATGATTTATTACTCTCAAAACTTAAACTTTTTAAAGCAGACAGATTGTTTTGTGATTATACGTCGGGCGAGTTACCCGGACTGAAATCTTTTAACAAAACCGGAACAAAATCAACGTTTATTGAATCTTGAAAGTTATCAGTCAGTTTCTAGAAATTATAATTGAACTCCAATGTCACACAAAGGCCATGGAAATAAAAATGCTTTATCCTGAAACCTGGCAGTTGTTTACCTTTGTATACGATTTTGCTTCATGTAACACATCGGAATGGCTCAATGATTCTATGATGTATAATTCGGCATCAAATGGTAATAATTGATAATTGAAACCCAAACGAATAAAAAATAACATGATTTGTACCTACCTTATTTATATATTTTTTCTACTTTTGTAATACTATTCTTTCGACTTTTAAACGCTCATTTCCCAAGTAATTGATTGCCAGAGGTCGACGCCATTAACACACAAAGTGATTCTAACCGTTCAAACGTGACCATTATTTAAAATTCAATTGTTTTTGGCAGAACCAGAAGCATTGAGACCATGCTATGTATTTTCAATCGACGATAGTATTTTACGTTGATTTATTTTATCCTTAACCCTTTCACTGCGCAAATGACGTATATTCCCCCTATTAGAACCAAAACGCCTTTTTCGCATGACTCTCAACCGAGAACATCGAGGTGATTAAAACAAGAAAATAAAGAACTTCAACTCAGAAAAAGGGCTTTTTAGTTTTTAAATAAGCACGTATCACAGAGACTTGTCCTTAAAGCCATCGACCCTCTTTGTGATTTTAGTTGTTTGTTAATATTGATACTATTTTGTGTAGGTATTTTTAGTAGTTTGTTAAATTGATTTCAAGAATCAAACACAAATTGGAAATTCCATGGTCATGAGAAGCTTAACATCAAAATAGACTGTGCAAGAACACAAATCAAAACATTATTTGCATTGTTATTGAGTTACTGTTCTTTGTTAACAGTATGTTTGAAAGGACATTTATTATACATCATGGAAACTCAGTCTCTCGGTGGACATAATATCTGATGATTATGTAATGGTTTTCAAAGTTAATTCACTAAGTACTTAAACAAATACAAACTGCTACCAATTTCAACATAAAATAAATAAATACAAATGCTGAGGTTAAAGTATGACTATATTTACTGAAAGCCATTTAAAGACATTGCAAAAACATCAAAAGAAGCCAAAGGCTAAAATTAGCACAGAATTCTTAAAAACTATGCTATGCTGGTATACACAGTTCTTTCAATGTTTAAAATGTGTGTTTTACGCCCTAAAAATCATTGATGGTTCAACGCAAAGGACACATTTTTTAGAAAAAACAGTAAAATCATAATGTACAATCTTTTGTGAACTTATGAACACGTTTGATTCCTTTCGTGAACAATATGGAAATATTGAAGAAAATTTACCAGTTCTACCTAAGAAAAACTGTGCGAGATAACAAAACTTGGAAAACACGTCCAAATCATAATGAGAAATCCAATATTTAAAAAACTAAATCGGGATTCAAATTGTCTAGGCTTTTCCGAATGAAATGTTTATCACTGGAAAAAAAACTTTGTCTAGACCTTTAGGGCGAACAACTAGACATGTGACATGAAAAACATACTTCCTCATAAATATTCATATATATAATAATGACTTTTTGCCGACAAACTTACATACAATATTGGCCTTATCTTTGGTTTGGAACCAATTTAGGTTTGGTATCGCTTAAATGTAATGAGCACCAAGGCATTAAAGAAAGCAAGTTACTGGAAATTTTTATTTTTTAATAATAATGGCCCAAGGAGCTAGTTTAAAATTAAAATATCCAAATAATAAAGCAAATAGTCCTAAATTATACTATTTGACATTTCGTAATTACTGGCAACAACTTTAGCTAAGTGAGGGTGACCTGGAAGTGTGAAAAAGAGAGGGAAATGTGATGAACATGCAGTTTTTCATTTTCTGATTACTGTCTATAACGACATACACTGAATTGTATGCTTATGTGTTGTGTGGTTGTGTGGTTGTGTGGTTGTGTGCTTGTGTGGTTGTGTGCTTGTGTGCTTGTGTGCTGTGTGCTTGTGTACTTGTGTGCTTGTGTGCTTGTGTGCTTGTGTTCTTGTGTACGTGTGTGCTTGTGTGCTTGTGTACTTGTTTGCTTGTGATTTTGGATTTGAATGAAATTTTGACGTATGATAACTTGCATACGAAATGGAGAACTCGACTGCTTCCGTTCCGGAATGAAGACTAACTTCTGATTATTCACGTAATATGCAAAATCTCAAAGTCTATTCAACAGGAAAATGTTTGTATAAAGACGCCACCAATTATTGTCTTTTATTAGGATTTTGGGGCGTATCTACCATTTTTAATAATAATTATAAGAACTTAACATGTTTTATCTATTTTTGACAGAGCCTTTTTGTCAAGCTGTCTTTGACACGGTCCTGTGCTGGCCAGCAGCCAAAGCCGGCTCAAAAGTCTACCTACCCTGTCCTCCATTATCAGGACTTGATCCAGATAGTGAGTAATTTCAAATACAATTCTAGCACTTTATAATAGCAGAATGTCTGTTTACTACAAGCGTGGTAGTAAGAACAAGTTTTATCATGTTTGAATAAGTTGATCCAGTTTAAACTAGTTGAATAAACTTAATGTTATGCTGGTGCAAACTCGTGAAAAAAACACATGTGCACATCCTATCGATTCACAGTCTATTAACTGTGCGGACCAGTCTGATCACGAATATGGAAAATGTTTCTACGTTTTTAGGTTATAAACGTCTTTTTTAGGTATAACCAGGTCAGTGATGTGAACAAACAATTTTCCGTTCTTAAAAAGAACAACTCAACCATTGAGCCACCGAGGCGGTTAACTTTTAGTACGCCACTGAAAACTGTTTAGTGATATTTTTAAACAGATACATACACCATACATTACTGTTGGCCTTTTACGTCAGATGTTGAAAACTGCGGCAGTCATAACAGTTCTTTAATGTTGGCCTTTTTTATATCGTATAACGAAGAAGACACTAAGAGCATATGTCAGATATCATCGATTATTTAATTGTAGATAAAAAATATTGGAATTTGTTAAAACAGAACTTGTTTGATTATAAACGAAGACACTTACAAAAGCTGTATTCTTTGCTCCTACAAACAAGCCCACTGTGTTTATAGATTTAAAGTCAACATTTAGTCAAACATGGTGGCGAAAAAAACATATTTAACTCACTAAAAAAGATGCATGGTTTTAACTGGTTCAGATGAGACTTTTAAAAATACACGTTAAAAGCACTTATCACATAGTATGTTATTCAACAGTAAACATGATAGAATTGAGAGCAAAAGAAAGAAGACAACTTTTAGATAAGGGAAAATAAGTTTTTGAATTTTGATCCGCTGTGATTCACATTTTCAAGATACTTTTCCATGTTTCAAATCAATTTTTCCTTGAGGCCTATTTATACAAGCCCGGAACAGAAATTGTCGGATGTATAAAGTCTATTAATATCAAATTCGGCTTAATTTACAATTCGCTTAGCAGGACTTTTTGTTGCAAAAACTGTTTTCTATTTGGCTTAAAGTGGAACATTTTCTAGAACTGAAGATAAATTAAGCACGATACGAACTAATACATTACACTAAGGTATAGATAGCAGTTAACTACTTGAATGTGTATTCATTTCCCTTCAGAACAAGCAAGCCGTGAATGTGGTCCAACTGGCCTGTGGCGGGGTAAAAATGGTCAGTTTGAGGAAGGTTTGGGTCATACTTACTACATAGATTGTTACTCTAAGGAAGCTCTCGAGTACTACCACAAGTATCTACTGAACAGAACAAATGAAGAGAAGACAGTAAGTATATATTTGATCTCAGAAATACCAACGACAACATTCAAAACCTGATGTAAAGGTACGTCAAAAATTGGATTAATCCGTAAACAATTGCACACTTTTTGGTTTGAGGTATGTTAACCCATAGCTGGCTAATGGATGTATAATGAATGAATGAAATGCGTGAATGAATAAATAAATAAATCGAGGAAGGAACAGAGGGGGAAAAGGGAAAGAAAAAAGAAAGTTAGGAAGGGATGAATCAATCGATGAAGTAAGGAAGTGAGAAATGATGGAAGGAAGCGAGAAATGATGGAAGGAAGGAAGGAAGAAAAGAAAGGAAGGAAAGATGGAAAACAGGAAGGAAAAAAGGAAGGACGAAAAGAAGGAAGAATGGAAGGATGGAAAGATGGAACGATTGAAGGAATAAAGTAAGGAAGAAAGGAAGGAAAGAAAGAACAAAATGAACACAAGAATGAAAGGAAGGAAGGAAGGAAGGAAGGAAGGAAGGAAGGAAGGAAGGAAAAGATAGGAAGGAATTAGGAAATAGTGCATCTGGAAGCAAGGAAACAGTGTATAACATTGTTGAAACATCTTAGCTATTATGTAATCAGCATTTGCCCTTTAATCAGGACAAAAGCTAATGTATTTTAAGGTCCACAAACACAACTTGACACATGTTCTTCAGTATTTCCAGTTAAAGACCGCATCGTCGATAATAAATAAATAAACTATTACAGAAAAACTATTAGCCGATAGAGTCTTGATTAACTATGGGTGTAATGAAACATCCGTAATTGTCAAGAAAAGTCTGCATATAAAGACTGGTAACTATTTTTCCTGAAAGTAATTGAACGTAAGGATACTTGTTATTTAACTTTTAGTGGCAATCTGTCTGAGAGAAGTGATTACTGTGATCGTTACTCTATACTTTTATTTCCGGTCATGTGAATTTAACCTACCCACTTGTTCATTTTTTTTAAAACTATCTAAATAACACGAAACGTCCCTTCCCTGAATCGTGAAAATCGAACTCTGGTCATTCGAAATTTAGCCTATAAACGAGATAACTTTTTTGGGAACTGAACAACATACAAGTATTCTTTACCAATACGTTTCTCAACCGCTAATTAAGGAGCGAAGAATATTGGTTTTAAAGTGTTCTTTGAGGGTCGGTTTTTGTTAAGTTAGAAGTGCGGTGACTGTGATTATAATGTTGGACAAGTGTATATGTTTGTAACAGTGTTTTAACAGTACAGATACAAGTATTGAACCGACAGTGGATATGTGGACATGCTTGTAACAGTGTTTTAACAGTACAGATACAAGTATTGAACCGACAGTGGATATGTCGACATGCTTGTAACAGTGTTTTTACAGTACAGATACAAGTATTGAAATAACAGCGAACATGTGCATTTATTAATGACTTCGCTTCGAACACAAAAGGAGAAAAGCAATTAAGTAAACAATTGTGCAACTGATTATAAGAAAAAGTTTGTGTTTACCTCTATCTCTATACTTGCATATCAACTCGTTTAGTTTTATATTATAACAGGTGACAACTAATCACATGTATATTGTATACATATTTTGGATTTATTACTCTATTTAATGCTTAGAAGCGGTCGTTACTTCCATATATTTTCTTCACGGCCAACAGTGGATCCGTGTTCCTCACGTTCTTAAGTTACCGTAGTCATATTTTTCCAAACATACCTAAATGCTTTCCCACAACTTTGAAAGAAATAGCCATTGCTGTTCTACTTCAGTTGTACATTTTTCATGCTTTTTGTATTTCAGTTTATCAAGAACATCGTCTCAACAGCGCGCACAATTGAACTTGTTGGCCTTTGCATCTCATTGATTACAACGATTACATCTTTGGTCATCTTTTATCATTACTCGTAAGTAAATATTCTTATCTGATTTCAAACGTTTTATCATATTGTAAAGTACATGAATAACTATCAAACATATCATATAATTTTCTGGCTATATTTCTATATCTGTTTTTTTAAAAGAAAGTCTTTTCTTTCTAATATTTTACAGATTACAAACCAGTGTCGTCCTTTTTTATGTATTTCTCATTACTCTCCTCAGTAGTTATATGTTTTCACATCGTCAACATTATTTTTTTTTGCTCTTATTCAAAGCAATTTACTCACGTATCTTGTTATTTACGTAGCTATAACCTTGTAATCCTGAGTAGCTTATTAAAGTTCGTCATTATCACCCAGAATACTATCAATCTCTAAGAACATTAAGGATTTTGAAATAGAAGCTTGCCATAGATGTTAGTCAAAATTAGATAAATAACACTTTCTTTACATTTACACACTTTCTTTATGTGTAATATAATCTGTCTTTGTACCATATATTAAACACAACGGGTTTCACACGATGGTGTTGCAATTTAAAAATGAATTATTGTGAAGAATAGTGTTACTGTTAGTGATTCACCCTCGTTCATTAAAGACATTTTTCTAATTTCCAGAAGTCTCAAATGTCATCGAACTAGGATACACAAAAACTTGTTTCTGGCTATAATTGTACAGATAGTCGTGAAGGTCATACTTTATGTTGATCAGATGGTTGCTATGGAAACTGGTCTGAAAACAGTTGGTGCAGCAGGTGGAGACAGCGCTACTATATACGATACGGTAAATACAATTAAACATTTACATGTAAATGGTTTCCATTATTGAGCCAACATTCACTTTCACCTTATTTCTGACTGACTATATCTTTATCTCTCTCTATTTTTTCTTAAATATTAAATTACGTAATTTAGTATATATCCTGGTTACTTTAATACTTGAATCGTTACACGTTTGATCATTTATTTTAAGTCCCCCTGACACTGTAAAACGTTCATTTCCTGTTACTTGCAAGAACAAAAATATGTTTTATTTAAAACGCATTTTGTTTCGAAAGAAATGGAGGTAGTAAATAAATACATATATATTCATTAAAAAGACATTGTATATTAATATGAAGTCGCCATGGATTCAATTGTAAGCGCTACAGTGAGTGTTTTTTTGGAAATAAGGTTATCAAAACACCAAGATAATTGATATGAATACGTTTTCGAATCTAAAACTATGACGTCATTCAAGCTCGCGGATATTTCGACATTTTTTGAATATTTGAGTAAAATCAAACGAATCAGACATGCAAAACATGTTTTTTATGGGCATGTTAAGGCGGGAAATCCATTTTTGTTGTCAATTTTGGGATATCTCGTCAGAATTTGACGACATTTGATACTTTTTTTTAGAGTTTTTTTTAGTCCACTGAGAAAAGTCGACTTTCTCATAAATTACTGATTTCGGAGTAAGATATTATCCCAATGATCCTGAAGAATCTAAAAAAGTCAAAAAACGGCGATAAGCAATTCGAAACATTGTCACCAACGTAGTTTTAATGTCAATTTAAAGCCCTTTACAAAGCTGCTGACTCAGCAAATCTGTCGGGAATATTTTCTCAACTTTTTAAAAAAATAATGACATTCGTTAGACAAAAATACTGATAAATGTTTAAGATGTTTAAACTACTAAAACTAAACTTTTGAGATGTTTGAACATTTAAAACTAAATTCGCGTTTCTTTAGTCGGCCAGTATAGTTAACACCTTTTGAGTCGTGTCTACACGTTTTTATTAAATATCAGAGCAATTAAGGATTACAATTAGTTAACATGTTTATTAAATGTTGGTTGTAAATATCTGATTTTGTCACAGAAGTAAACGATGGCCATTTGCAGGGCAAATCACCACCCAGAAAAAACCCAATCACTTTGGTTCTAATCTCGGATTATATGTATGTTTATTGCCTCATCCACTTAATACATAAAGTTTATTTTAATGCACTAGTTAACAGGGGCGACAACAGGGAAAATAAAGGGGGGTGGGGGGTGGGGGGTGCTTGGCCCAAAAAAGGACACTTTTTCAATTTTAAAAGGGCACCTCACCCTACCTTAACCTACCCCCCCCCCTTTAAAAACTCATCGGATTTCGGCCACTTCATTTTTCGATTTCGATTTTTTTAAATACATGTTATATTGAAGGGGAAAAAATTAAAAAAATGTCTTTTTTGTTTTTGAAATGTCTTTTTTTCGTGGAAAATGCCCTTTTTCTCCGAACAGTGCCGTTTTGTTTCAAAAATTAAAGTGACCTTTTTAAGAGAAGTATGTCTTCTTTTTCTTCTTTCCTTTTTTTCTTCTTTCTCTCTTTTTCTTCCTTTTTTTTCTTTTTTTGTAAAGGGCATTTTATGCCCCCTCAAAAAAAGGGTTGGGGCCTAAAGCCCACCAAGCCCCCTGTTGCCACCCCTGCTAGTTAATTGCCTGTTGCAACTGCACATTCCCATATTTAAAAAATTACGTGGTTTGAATTATTTCTCCAAGAACCATCTTTACTTTAAAGATCTAACAATATATTTATTATTTCTTCCTAATTTCAGCCTGTATTCTGTGAGATCCTATACATCCTGTTTGAGTATACAAAGACAGTCAAGTTTATGTGGATGTTTGTCGAGGGTATCTACCTAAACAATATGATCGCTGTCTCATTTTTCTCGGGAAGACCAAACTACAAGTTGTTTTACAGTATTGGTTGGGGTAAGTCAAGTTTTCCAAAAGTACAAATTACTTAAAGACTACTCTTTAATTATTCAACTCCATTATCAGAGTTAACTGTAAGAGCATTAAGATTATTTCATGGCACAATGTACAATGGATGACGAATGAAGTACTTATATCACACTATAATTTCGGTCGCTACGCTCCCTCAATTCGTTGTTTTGTTCATTTCCTTTATCCAAAAAGAACCAAGAAGCAACGGATACATAATACAAACTTCATCAAAATGCATCTCTGAAACTTTATTGCCGAGGAAAGGACTTGTTCAGTCGACACAAGGGGCTACGCGTCCGGGCATTTTCTCTATCGACCGTCTGGCTGGCGGGTGAGTTAGACGCGCCTGCAAACACCGATCCTTTTTAAATGGGCTGATGACGCGTCATGAGCTTGGGATGTATATTTTTTTAAGTAAATGATTTAATATAAATATCGCTTTAAAATCATTCTAACAAGCAGCACAAATGAAAACCGCAAAGACCACCAAAAGGCAGGTGTTGAGGTATTTAGAGACCTTTAAAAATTAGCATGGGATCTGTGAAGTCGTGGTTTTTGCTGGGAGCTTGGCAATGATAAGTATGAAATTATCAAATTACCCCTAGACCATCGAGTCTACCGCATACCTACCTACACCTAGTAGGTAATTATAGTATAAGATTAACATGACTAGTTGGAAGAGCATTTGAGGAAAACTTCCCAGATACCATGCGGTATATTCTATTTGAGACTGATGTATACCTGACAGGACCAGACCTGCCTGCTGAATTATTGAACAAGAGACCTCCAATGACTGGGGAGATGAGACGCATAGTCAAGAAAGCATGATGACATTCAGTCTAAGGTCCCAATTGAATTCCCTTCCTTATTAACAAAAGTGTCTGAAAATTCTGTGGTGGTGTCGCATCGTGCTAGCTTGTCTAGCATATCTGTAACGGGAAACCAGATTATTGTATACTCAGTTACTGACCTAATTGTCAGAACCACTCGCTCTGCCGCTTTCGTTAAACAAC
>JAUUEB010168661.1:0-14181 GCA_032362205.1 Clione limacina
AATTGTTCCTTCTGGGCACCTTCCTTTGCAAGCTTGTCGGCTCTATCATTACCTTCAAGGTCACTATGACCAGGGATATAAAATTGATATAAGACCCCATGCAAAAAATGGTCAATCAATTCTAAGCTGTTAAGGAGGAAAGTAAAGTAACCCATACTCATTAATAAGCTTTGGGTAATCAGGAGTTAAAGTCCCGACTTTTTAGACAACAGCATTTGAGGTAGTTTGTCATTGCTTTCTTCGCTGACTTTACTTCGCTTGACCTAAAGAGGTTAGCTTCTCATTTCGCAACTGGCTGCAGAGTCAACGGGATGTTTTTCAAACACAAAATATGAGCTCGTACCTGCAGTGTACTTGGTGATAGAACGTCACTCTAACCAACTGAGCTATTTACACCCCTTGTTAAGGAGAAAAGTGCTAAAAATCTTGTTTTTTTTTCTCTGTGGAACAACTATAGGGAAATAATTATTGTAAGCGTGATAGCCAAATGGTTAGGACGCCAGACATTTTGTCATCAATGTTTTTGTCCATGACACATTTTGACATCAATGTTTTTCATTTCAGTCTCCAGTGAGAAGTCCTACTACAAATGTTGAAGAAGTGAGCCTCCCCCTCCATCGCCACAGATTCAGGTCACCACGTCTACTCAAGTGCAATCCTGTAGAATGTCCAAATTTCTTTTCTTTTCTCATTCCAAAGGTAAAAACTTCTTTGAATTTGTAAATCACATAATTTCTTCTTTTGACAGCAAGATTTAAGATGTTTTTTTTGTTTTATAGAGATGTAGTACTTATGGGAACTTAATTTGAAATAATTCATTCATGAAAATTGTACTTATTACAATAGATCATATGCATACATACAGATCAAATATCATTGCTTTAGATTGACAAAAGGCTTTTATTACCATACTTGTTCTAGATACATATAACATAGATACATTTTATTACTTTGCATGAGCTTAACCACATACATAATGCATTTTTAGACCTATGTATAGGATTTGTTTTCAGATAACATAAAGTTTACAAGTAAATGTTAGTGTTGTGAAAAGATGCCATGTGTTAATATGTTTGAGGAATAAAGATAAAATTGTCATCAAAAAGGTGATAATGATAAGTGATAAAGGAGTTTAATAGAAATAGAAGGCAATCAGACAAAATATGTGTAGGTTTGTTCTCTACTGACTATCCCTTTGTTTTGTTGACTTAGGTGTCCTGTCCAAGTAGATCAGACTATACAGTGGACCGCAGTGGTCAGTGGAAACTGATGAAAAGACAGTTGTGTGGGACGCTGAAGGCCAAACAGTCACTGCTGCATGGCACACCAGAAAATTCTTCATACCTGAAGTGTTCGTCACAGTACTTCAACCACATTGATCCACAGGCTGGCGTTTGCGCTATACTGCCTCGTTATGGGTGGACACATGTTCTAATCCCAGGTTTGTGGACTATTCTTGATGAACCTTTGTACTGTTTTTATCCCCCAAACAACTAATTAAAAAATTAAATTAAAAGATGGCTAGCTGAAAGCCACATCCATTAAAAAAAATGTATAGCTGAAGAATATAGCCTCAGATGATGATTTTGGTATGAGAATGTTCATACAGAGGTGCATTATTTTCTCATATGAAATTTGTTAGGGGAACATGGGCACTTTTGAGGTTTTTTTCATCTACAAACATGAGATTCAACAATGATGTGTTAGCTGGTTTGACTCTTGAAAGAAACATTGTATTTTTGTTGGCTCATGGGTGTACTAGCTATTACAACACATGTAGGATTTTTCTTAGAGTGGTATCTCTGCTTGCACATATCTTACAGAGCATTATCCTGTATTTGATACCAAAAGTGACCTTATTCATTAGACAGTCTATGCTATTATTTTTCAACTTGGAATATTGAATATGTCTACAAGCTTGGTAATATGTTTGTTAAATTGAAGTGGTGACCCAAGAGACAGTGATTCAATTTAGCAAGACTCCATATGACTCCATACTTGTGTATGTGTGTGTGTGGGGGTGTGGGCACTTGTGTGACCCTTTTTGGTATTTGAGCTATTTATGTACATATTTCCATTGATTTAAATGTATTGCATTTGTAAACTGATGTATTTCATTGATTGTTTTGGCGAAAAGCCTACAATAAACTAAACTGAAACTGAAACTGAAACCGTTTTATATAACATAATGTGAAGTGTTTTAGACAACTTGATCCTCTTAACTATTATTCGAAAATCGATCCTCACGCCTCTTCACAGCTTTTGACATGTTAATGTCAAATCATACAGGTGTAGCGTTAATGCTAATCTTATCTTATTTCAAAATGCAGTCAAAATGTAGTCGTCTAAATATGTCCATTATAGGCGTAAAGATCCCATACAGATCAACCTCAACACATTTCACCTCCCTACCCCTTGAATATTCATATCAAAGTGATTTTTAAATAAAATATATCTAAACGTCCTTGGCTAGTTATGTTTGTATGCAACAGTATTCTTGCCACAGTTTTTACTAAAACGATGTGGAACTTCAAGTGTTTTTTAAAATATATCCATACATGCATTTACGCTCCAAGTTTTACTTAAACGATCTGGAACTTCAAATGTTTTTTTTAAATAAATCCATACGTGCAGTTACGCTTCTAGTGTTAATTGGCACATTTTCCAATCTTACGTTAAGTATAATTGCATTTTATGATATCTTCCATTGTCCACTTTGCATCAAGTTGTCTTCTTAATGATTCAGAAGCTATGCTTGGTTTCCCGGAGGAATACACACTTAAACAAGATCACGGGAATTTCTGAAATGTGCATCTTCAGTACTGGATTTCAAAAAGGTATATAGTGTGTGTACAGACCCCGCAAATGTCTTTCTTCCTTTCTTTTGACGTGACGCAGGGGTATTTACAGCATGCTAAATCAGAAAGAGGGACTATTTATCGATATATAAGCCGCTTGGTTTTGTAGAGGGATTTTGGTGTCAGTTCTAGAGGATTTCAAAGGTGGAACAATACTATATTTGTTTTGTTTCCTTTTTTTGCAGCGTTATAGGATTTTCCATTCGGGAATGCATACTATCTTGAATATATCGAGGATATATCGAGGATGCCCGAGTATTCATAGGGAACGGGTACCTTCTAGAGGATGATTGTTTTTTTTTTGTTTTTTTTGGTAGAACACTTGGGAATATCTTATCAAATGTGTGAGCATATTTACTCAAAGCAGCAATACCGAGGATGTAAATTTTCCAAGTGTTTCAAAATTGTTAGTAATAACAATCAATAATAATAATAATAATAATAAATAGCACTACTATTGCGCATTTCCACTCACACTGTTTGCATTACCTAACACGATATTACATACTCATGACATATATATGTCCCTATCATTTAAATACAAGTAATAGTCCACACACCAAACATATATAAGTAACAAAATGGTTTACAGCAAAATTGTAATATTACTAATTGATAATTATACAAATATTGTGATAATAATAATAAGAAGAAGAACGTAATTGATATAGCACGCTTTTCCTTCAGCGGGGTTTAGCACAAAGCACGCTACATAAAAATAAATTGCAATTGCATTCATCAGTAGCAGCAAAATTTCACGAATTGAATGCTTAAAGGACTCTATGTTATAAGGAATGTACTTTACTAAGTGAATAGCAAAAATAAAAAAAAGTTATCATCGCATAAATTCAAATAGCAAACTGTCAGACGTCAGAGAGTACGATCATAACAACAATCATCTAGGATAGAAAACTTTGGTCCTTTGCCATAATAGTATTGGCAAAGCCGGGTAAAGCAACTAGTTGGACATACAAGCTGAGTCTTCAAAAATCGTCCGTCAAAACACTAGTTTTTAAGATCAGTATGCTCGTTTAAGTGCGGTTAGTGCTCGTAATGTTATGTTAATGCACGCTAATGGGCAATTGACCTGTTTGAAGCTATGTAAGTTAATATAACCATTAATGCAGGCAAGTAAATTAATATGTAACACAATATGTCTGCATGTAGAATGCATGTAGACTGTTGGTAGCTATATAAGAGGAGTTGCATGCCACTTAAGGTATCATTTCGAACTATATGGTGAGTATCTTTACTTTCGTGTAACACACAACATTAATTTCAGACTAGCAATATAAGGACACTTAGGTGTTTAATCGTTGTTTTCTTTTGAAATGTTATTTTTGTAAATACAAATAAATGCTAAGGTGAAATTTCAATTTACTTATATGATTTTGCAAGACAATTTTGCAATCAAATATAATACAATCTGTTAAAACTAGAAGCAATAAATGAACACAAAATAGGAATTATGAAGAAGTTTTGTAAGTTCATTTTTTTCATTCCAAGAAGAAGAAAGGTGTTTTACTTTTGTCATAATCGTGGTATTTAACAGTACACTAACATTGGAATTTTAAAATCCAAAGTGCTCAAGTTATCATACTCCAAAATAAACTACTAAAAGCTTTTAAACTAAGTTCACCATATAATTTGATGATGAACACACGAAATGTCATCAACAAATATAAAATGTAGTAAATAAAACTCATAATGTACTAAGAAATGGATCAACAATACTCAAGATATTAATTGTATGGAAAGAAAGAAAACTCTATTGAAGGAGTCCATAGTGGTTAAAATGTTTGCATTGTTTTGGACTTGCTTTTTTGTTTTACGGCGACAGATAAACGAATATTTAAAACCACAATTAATCGCACTGAAATAAAGTGGATTTAATTACCTTGCTCAAATAGTGTTTACCATTGGAAGCATAAAATACTGGAATTTCTTGATCGACCACTTGGTTAATACAAAGAAACTACATCTCATCTTTGGGGTATGACTTTTTTGAATGTGTTCACAAATGTAATTAATCTTTAAAACTGCATGGATTTGCTAAAAGCTTTGCAATTATCTTATTGTTCAGTGTCTATACATCGAAACTTTGAAGCATTTCAACATGATCCACATTCTTGCTTGAGCAAAAGATGATCACTAGACGTTCCATCTTTCTTACAATTTCAAAAATATTTCAAAAATTTCAACTGCGAAAAAGAAGCAAATAGTCACAAAAATACGTGTTTGAAAAACTAATCACTAAGAAACAAATCGACAGCGGATTTCAAACTTTGGTGACAAGAGGGGTTTCCTAAATAATATTTATTGGGTTGAAGGGGTTTATTGTGTTATTTACTAAAAGTATCATACGCGTTCTCAGAATGGGTTAGTTTATGTCGACTAGTATTAAAAAAGGAACTACTTTCAATACTCAGGCACCCTTTGGTATGGCGCTTGGCGCCAACATTTCCCGCCCATTAGAAAAAATCTTAATATAAAATCGTAATTGTAACTATTTGTAAACCCTTGGTTTGTAAGTTATGAAATGTTAAAAGCTCAGATAAGTCCACCTATAAAAACGACAATATTTTCAACATTTGCTCTTCCTATCTACTTAAAGAAGTTAACACAAATGATCGTAGTTCTCCGTGCGACAAGTTTAAAGACAACGTCAAGGAATCACAATGCTCAAAATACAGCCATCCTAAAATACATTTTTTATGAAGTACCGAGAACGCACACTGTATATGTATTTACTTTTCCGACTTTCCGTGAGTATTAACATTGCTTTCATTGACGTCATCTTATGGATAACGTCAGTAAGATGGCGATTTACAAACGATTATAGGGAAACACGAACTGAATCAATGAATTCTCAAATAGTTCCATTTTGTGAATTTTATTATTTGAATTTTCCCTTTGGTATCTTTTTGTATCCTATGTTCAAACTACAGCTAAATCCATCCAGGGATTTATTAGGAATTCGTCACGCAAGTAGGCAAACAGACACGCATACATACAATTCAGTGTATATTGCTATATCTGGTCATTATAGAATGGTTTACTCTTACAAATATGATTTTTAGATATATGGTAGCGGGCTCAAACGATAACAGATACAATTTTGACTAATTACAAAATAATTAAGACATTAAATGCACTAGAAAAGAAAGGGTAATTCAAGAAACGCGAATAACCATGATTTAGTTTGAATGGGGGGGGGGCAGTATTGAACAGCCATGTTTCCAATCGATTGAAACGAAACTAGTTCCAGATCATAGGGATGAAATGAACTTGAGAAATTATACATCTAACAAACTACCATACTGCTAGACAATTACAATAAACCTTAAACCGTTTTACAGTGCCTCTGTTTGAACTTATGATAAAAACAAAAGAAAACTAAGTCAGGCAGATATAGTGGGAAATTGGCTTTATTCTTCTTATGTACAATAGCTTTTGATTAAAAACTATGTATGAAACAAAGGCCTACTGATGAATTGATGTGCCTCGTCCTTACAGATTCCAAGATGTTAATGAAAGAAGCCTTACTTATTGTGGTGTTGGTCTTATTGACTTCTCAGGATGGGAATGCTCAATGCAAAGGGGGTGAGTGAATTGAAATAAAGTTGCTTGTATCCTTTTCACGGATTATTTTCTCTCATTGTCATAGATGTGACCCTGTTACGTGAATATGTGTCATATATACCCGTCTAGAATGATGCATTGTTTTTGTTTTGTTTGAATTATAACCTAAAAAGGATGTTATTCCAATCAAGTCCTTTATCGCATGGTTTAGCAGTTCAAGGTTAACTCCCTTGCTTATATTTTTGTTTACTTATCTTTAACATAACGTCATTTTTATGTATATATATATATAAGCAGGCGAATAATACTCAGGATCACCTAGGCATCACAAGAACAAAACAAACTAACATGAACAAAAAGACATATATGTGTATATTTTTGTGTATGTAGGTGTGTCTGTGACTGTGTGTCTATGTGCGTATATGTTGGGGAAATTGTATCAACCCAATAAATAGTTACTTATTGGTTAATTTAGTAAGTATTATATTTTAAACATATTTGTTGTCACACATGTAACCTATATGCTCAAATTATATGTTCCTCAAAGAGATCTCGCAATACGTAGTGGATTTTAATTGCAATTGTTCAGCCCACATGTCAAATTTGTGCAGAGTCCGATGGCTGTTTACCTCTTAATTCAAAGTATAACTTAATGAATTAATTATCCCATTGTGCATTCTTTCTTAAGAGTGTTATGACTGTTCACATCTTAAAGTAAATTATAAACTTAGTACATTATTTTACTGTGTATTGTGTCTATAGTGTGTAGTGGCTGCTCAGATGGATTTACATTGAGGGATGGGAAATGCTACAAATTCGTTGGCGGAAATAGGGACTACAATTCAGCAAAAGCGGAATGCCAAAAGGATAACGCATATATTGCTATGCCAAAGACAGCCAACGAGAATGCAATCCTGCTCGCTATACGTGATGAGAAGTGAGTTATCTGTTTTATTAAGACAACACTCATCACTTTTATTTCATAATGGTTGGTAATATCGTATACAAGACCAAGTTCGATCTTTGAGAACGTCTAAGGAGTGTAATACAGACATGATTGAAGTCTAATAAGATGTCTGCATTAAGAAGTCATATAGTTCATTGATTTACGTTATGCATGTATGCATTCAGTCTGTTATAATGCAAGGGAAGTCAAGTTTGATGAAATGTTTAATACTTTAGCGCATCAGACATGTTATAATTTGTGATACAAACATCAATCCAGTATATCATAATGAATGAAACAAGAAGACGTTAAGTCTTTAAAAAACCACACAACTCTTTTGAGAACAGTAACAACGCATGTTCGTAAGTGTTGCCTTTTTCAGGACACACAAAAAGATCTATGAGACAATTCAAATCAAATATAATAAGAATTAAAAAAGAGTATTACAACTAATCTTAAACCATGCTGCACAATTAATAAAAAATAAAGAAGAAAACGTACCATACAAAAATGCACCAAGTCGTTACAAAATTACCACATAAAACAGTCAGGTCTATGCAAACGAAATCAATCAAAGTTGTTAAATTCTTTACAAACGCACCATAGAAAACGCGTTAAGTCAGTACAAACACACCATTAAGAACGCATCAAGTCTTTCCAAACGTATCATACAAAAAGCGTCAAGTCTATACAAACGCACCACACAAAAAGCGTCAAGTCTTTACAAACGCACCATACAAAACGCGTTAAGTCTTTACAAACGCACCATGCAACTAACGTCAAGTCTCTACAAACGCACGAAACAAAATGCGTTAAGTCTTTACAAACGCACCATACAAAACGCGTTAAGTCTCTACAAACGCACCATGCAACTAACGTCAAGTCTCTACAAACACACCCAACAAAATGCGTCAAGTCTTTACAAACGTTCTATACGAAACGCGTCAAGTCTTTACACAGGCACATAACAAAACGTGTCAAGTCTTTACAAACGCACCACACAAAACGCGTCAAGTCTTTACAAACGCATCATACAACACACGTCAAGTCTCTGCAAACGCACCAAACAAAATGCGTCAAGTCTTTACAAACGTACTATACGAAACGCGTCAAGTCTTTACTCAGGCACATAACAAAACGTTCCAAGTCTTTACAAACGTACCATATAAAACGCGTCAAGTCTTTAAAAACTTATCATACAAAACGCGTCAATTCTTTATAAACGTACCATATAAAACGCGTCAAGTCTTTAACAACTTATCATACAAAACGCGTCATGTCTTTACACACGCAGCAAACAAAACGTGTCAAGTCTTTACAAACGCGCCAAACAAAACGCGGCAAGTCTTTACAAACGTACCAAACAAAACCTGTAAAGTCTTTACAAACGTACCAAACAAAACCTGTAAAGTCTTTACAAACGTACCAAACACAAACGTGTCGAGGCCTTACAAACGTATATTTAACATAGTACATTGTTTTGCTTTTAGCTGAAGCACTTCAATGTGTTTTACAACTTCCATTATTCTAAAATCATCAATTACACAGTCGAAAGTTCATAAATAAAGTATAGTATGTTTTGTATAGTTTGTTCAGGTATCGTTTGATTTACTTTTCGTAATCTTTATTAAAGAAACAAGATTTGGCTGAAAAAACGAGTCAAAACCACAGTAAAAATTAAAAAAATCATATTTTCAACAGTAAAGGAAAATTATCTCTGTGGATTGGACTCGGTGATAAAACGAAGGAAGGCACATTTGTTTGGGATGATGGTTCAATTTACAATAAGGCCGTGGATTATGGAAACTGGAAGACAGGTAAGGCGTTTACTTTTTTACTTTCACAACTAAGTTATCTCACAATGTTCATACTCAGACAACTCGTATTGTTCATATATTCAGTGTGTTAAGATATAAGTGATCTATTGGGAGTTCACTGCTTTACAAACTCACCTCTAGAAAATTGTTCACTAGGTAACCATAATTAGTATTTACATGATATAGGTATACGATGGTTTATCTCAAACTAGTCACGATAAATGATAGTATGCGTGTAATATTTATTTTGGGTGCTCCTTATAATTGTATACTGTGTATGCCACATATCTTTCTACAATATACACTGAATTGTATGCTTGCTTTTGTGATGAGTATCTCAAAATTACGTCGTTGGATTTGCCGGAAACAGGGTTATAAAGTTTTAAAATTCATAAACACGACATTCCAGAAGGTTGTTTTAATAACTTATGTATGGAGTCAAACCCAACATGTATTTCCCTCTCTCGGTAAAAAGCAGGGGCGTTTCTAGGATTTGCAATATGGAAACGGAATATTTGGGCGACAAGCCTATACCGATAGCTCAAAACATCTATGTTTGTATATGGTTTGGGTCTTTTCTAAAAGGTGTTCGATAGCGGGAGCTTATTCAAGGTTTTCCAACTGAGGGGGGGGGGGGATTGGGCGGAAGCGCCCATACAAAGTGATCGTAGTGTCTGAGTTTTCGTAAGGGCAACTTTCCTTCAAGATAATTTTTAGAGTTTGTTTACGAAGACCCCGCCAATTATATTTGTTTGCTGCTTTTAGTAAAATATGGGGCTGTACCTGAGTTTTTGCTGGGTTCCTTTTTTAATAGCATTTATGTATTCAAACCTTTGGGTAGTTTATCGTACTATACTTTCTTCTTTTTTCTGCTTCTTCTTCTCCTCATCTTATTCTTAGAGAAAGTCGTGTAACACACTTTTTGAATAACTGAATAACATAATTTGCTATTTTTAAGTCTAATTTTCCCCATTAAGACAATGTAATGAGATAACAAAGCTACCTAATCTCAAATTCTCACCCAAATAAAAATATATTATATGTATACTATAAACCGTAGGTATAAGGGGATCTCTGTTTCATACTTCACTATTTGGACAAGGTATCTGCATGATACGTTGAAGATGACCACCCTTTGGATGTTTTTCTTTTTCTTCCAATATCTAGTTAAACTCATAAATGATTATGGCATCAAAGCAACATTTAATAATTAGTTATTTAACCCTTTTAGATTAAAATAATTTTGTAAAAAGGGGTAATGAAGTGAAGATGAAATTATGTGCACACTAAAGGGAACTACAATGTTCATATGAATATGACTGGTGTGTTATCAACTTACCTGTACCTATTTTTTACTTGGTTATTTTTTTTTAAACTTGTGCACTTGGACTTTGTTGTTTTGGTTTTAAAGGCAGTGTAACTGCCAGAAGATTTATTTTTTGAATTTCTTGTTTGAGTTAACAAGATTTGTATTTGTTTAAGTTAACAAGATTTGTATTTGTTTAAGTTTACAAGATTTGTGTTTGTTTCAATTGTTCTAGGGGAACCCAACAACGTTGGTAACGAAGACTGTGTCCACATTTGGCATCACAAACAGTGGAATGACATCAGTTGCGCCAACAATAAATATAACGCAGTCATCTGCGAGAAAGGTAAGCATATAGGAAACTTACGTTATATGACAAGAGAGTCTGGGTGCGTAACATATTAACTTGGTCAATTTATCTGTCACTAACAAAGCACATCCAATTGATAAAGGCAAAACTGAGATGAACTAAGGGGTTAAACAAACACCCAAATTGTTAATTCCTCTCAAACCAGTGTTTGATACTTGGTCATGTGAAGGTTGAATTCAGATATTCAGAAAGTTTCTTTTTCAAAAAAAAGACATTACTTAATTGTTGTTTATTTGTGTCAGATCAAAAGTGTTACTAAGAAAATAACCTTGTTGAATAGAAATATTACTTCTTTTTTAGTTTATATATAAAATGTTAGGCACACTTGTTTGATATAAACGAACAAATATCGATCTCGTTCAACTTCGGTCAACATTCATTTATCAATACCAAACTTGAGTGACCTTAATTGTATATTTTTAAACTAAGCCAGGTAGTATTCACTATTCCTTTGCTGTCATTCTCTTTTGTTATATTAATATTAAATGTGGCTAATCCGGAGGGGTAGAGTTGAAATATACTCAGTGTACTGTTACCACTGTGTCTCGAAACCAATACAAAGTTAACCTATTTCCTACTCATCACATCATGTCTCTCATATAGTCATGTGTATTGTCATTAATTTAGCCGAAATATGCTATTTACACTTAATAACCTTATACAGTGTATATTATCCAATTGGTTACGTCTCCGTCCTTCTGTGTACTTTATTGGTTTATATTCTGGCAGTCATCTTCAAAAAGGAGAATTATAGCGGCTATTCCTGTATGCTTTAAATTTATGTGTACATTGGTTTGGTGTACGATTACAAGAGTCTTTCAGATATGTGAGATGAAATTTGTTAATAATTTATGAATTCAGAGATTGCCTGGGCAACCTGCACCAGCCTTATGAAAAACTGAAATATTGTTTCATTAACAAGTAGTCCAATGAAGCAATAAACAGCGGCCACCAGAGCGCATCGCTGTTTCGACGCGTGTCAGTGTTACCGCCTGTTGTAGCGCCGTCAGTAGTCCTATCCAAATGGCATCGCAGAACCCAATCGGGACGAACAACCGTGGTTTTATTCATGGGTGCTATCAAAGCTGACTTATATTTCAAAAATCTCCCTTCTCTCCCGATACCCCATTTGGCATCAGAGCAGACGGACTGTCAACCAAACCTTACTGATTTACTGGACATTCCAAAAAGTATTTGATGAACATAACCATACTTCTAGGAATGTCCAGGATATATTTGCATAAATCTATACAAATATATACTGATATTCATCATCGTAAAATGATTGTTATACTCTGGGCTTGCCTAATATCCTAAACCAGTCTTACTCAAAAAAAACTGTAGTGGTTATTCCAGGACAAATTGTCAAAGGATGCCATGATTATCAAACTCAATTAATGTTGACTACCATACTATTTCATCTCATAACATATTATTATTGTATTATCATATTGTTGATGGTTTAAGTATATCCGGTACTCAACACGCTAGTGTAAACAACTGTGCGTATGAATAAGTTAGAAATAATTGAAAAAAAACTATCAATATCCTTCCGTCTTATAATCATGACTTGCCGAACTATAAATATGCTTTTAAATGAAACATAAGTATATCGGTCAATACTTTTAAAGTTTGAAATTTGAGCACTGCAGACATAATTGTTCTGATTTCAATTTACTGTGCTAGTTATTGTAAAATATGTACTTTGCTGTATCTTATCTCACCGTATCGTGTTATTTGGTGCGTGAAAAAAAACATTACTATATTATATACACTTACATTACAAATAAACCAACCATCTAAGGTATTATGATGATTTGTATGTTATGTTCGATAGCCTGCCTGCAACGAAAAACGTGTCCAGCGGATTGGACCAAAAAGGGAGATATGTGCTACAAGTACGATGCAAGAAAGGTAGGGTATGCTGCAGCACAGAAAATATGCAAATCAGCTGGTGGAGATCTCATTATGCCAAAGACACAAGCAGACATAAATAAAGTTATCTCTGTTCGTAATGCAGGGTGAGTTAAAATTAGTTTTGTTCTCATCTATCCCTGTCGTACAAAAGTAAAATTGATATATGTGTTTTGTTAGAAGTATTTTTTTCGGCTCATTGAATTGCAAATTTATTATTAATATTGTCGAAAACAAACCAGATATAAGACGTATTTTGTAAATATATATTTATATATATGAAAACGCAATATATCTTGCTTATTTCAACAATAGTAAACATGAATCATACACACCATATATATATACATACAAAAGTGACTATTTTTAGATAATGTTGAAAGAAAACTAAGAAACTTGGCGTAGTGTATGGTTGCTAGAATGTTATCTTGTAGGTAAGGTATACAAATGTTATTACAAAAATATAACATGTATATACAATATCAACTGATGTAATTCGATACTTTTGCAAAAGATAAACACATTTGTGTGACCCAAAAACACACCAGTGTGGGATTTTGAAAGGAAAAAATCATTTGTGTATCATTATGTAGTAATGATTCAAAGATAAAAACAATGAAAGCGTTAAGAATTATAAAATAACACTAAAATAAAACATATTTCTGAGAATAAACAAAGCATGAATTTTCAATATTCTATCACTTATCTTCATTTGTGCAGTTCACTGCAACTGATTTGACAACATATTAAAGTAATTATGAACTTAAAATAATGCTTATATTATATTACAGAAAGTCAAAGAACTTTCTTTGGGTTGGACTCAATGATGTTAAGACCGAAGGAACATTTATTTGGGATGATGGTAGCAGCCTTGCTGGTGGCAAGAAATCACCTTTCTGGAGGAATGGTGAGCAGTTATAAAACGTGTTGTCGTCTTTGCATTGCATTATTCTTATGAGGATGAGACACTAATTTGAATCATGTTAAACAGCAACATATGAATTAAAAATGTTAAAAACATGAAAATATGTCACATACGATATAATATATATTGAGATCGTATCGTATCTTAACGGACAAATATATAAACTTTGACCGAGTTGTAACGGCGGGTATTCCAGATCTAGCTACACAATGTATCGTATGAAATATTATATCGATAGTACAGTTGATCTAAATATATAAATACACAAGAAAAGTGTTTTTATATATTTATTAGATACATCTTGATGTATATATGTATAAAACATGATTTTGACCTCCTAACCCCCCCCCCCTTTACCCTGCACTGATGATGAGTTTGTAACTCGAATCCGGATTGCCCCCTCCCTCCTTCACATGAATTAAAGACTTTATAAACTGAACTGCTTTGCCCACAATTCACTTTC
>JAUUEB010168772.1:0-16063 GCA_032362205.1 Clione limacina
GCGAATAAGGGAGACTTGGTTCAGAACCGTTAATGATCCCCCTAAAACCGTAAGCAAGTAGCTACATCTCTAGGCCAGTGGCGGCAATTCTGAGGGTGTTGGTTGACTAGTCAAGTTCCCCTTTGCTAAGATCACTAGAACTTGACATTATCGAGTCAATGCTTTAGAGCATAGCTAAGAACGATAAAACAATGCATTTATATTTCATATGAATGCGTTTTGTATTCTATAGAACAAAAACAGTAACACAAATGAGACAGGATTCAGGACTGTTGCCCAAGCTAGATGAAACACTTTCTGCTCTAGGCTCTAGATCTAGTAGGCAACACAATCACTTCTTCTTAAAATACATTTTAAAATACACTAGAGCCAGAGCAGAGGGTATCTCGTCGTTCATTCTTTAGCGGACTTTGGTGGCGCAACCCCCTCCAATCGACAATATTTTTTTCAGATTCAACTGAGGTAGGTTTCGTCGTAATCAAGACTTGGAACACGATTGCAAGATATTCGGCCTCAAACATCTTGAAATATTTTGCAAAAGACTTGGACAAAAGTCGATCAGTATGTTCACCTATTGCATCAGCAATCGTTTTTTTAAGTTTGTCCTCCGAGAGTGGAGCCTCTAACTCGTCAGTTGGTGTGATATTTGAGGGGGTCTTTCTTTACGGGATTCCTGGGAAATCAGAAGTCTTTGGCACAGAGTGTTTGCTGTGGCGAGTACCGCCGACTTAGAAACCTTGTTTCCTGTGATATGATCTGCTATTTGAATACTATCTGGATTGAGCAAATATTTCACGCGCACAGATCTTCTTCGCTGAAGAATCCTGTCTTTTTTACTACATCACGCAATTATGCTGGATGTAGAAAGTATTTGCTTTGTTTGGATAGTTCCTCCAGAAGAAATACATAGCAGCATCGGCAAAAAAAAGATTTGCATCGTTTCTGCAGAATCTTTGTGAATCTAGTTTGAATGGATCCAAAGCATTACACAGGCGTTTGCATAGCATGCACCTTAGGGGAAATCACTGCTGATTGTACAATCGGGTTGTTTTCCGATCATGGAATTCCCCGAATGAATGTAACATTAGTGATATTAGTTTGACTTTGATGTCTGCTGGCATGTAAGTGTAAGCCGATTATACTAGCACATGTTGCTGTTATCGTTACTGAGCAGCAGTTGATATTTTGTAAGTTTTTTCAATTTATTTTGTTTTCCCGATTTCGAGATTCCCGGACCCAATTTCTCGATCTCGAGAAATGCCCTATTTCTCGCGTTAAACCCTACTCGTGTGCCATAAATTTGGTATACTCAGCCAGGAAGTATTCACTATATCTCTTTTAATCTGTAGAAGTTCCAATTGAGCTTTAGAAATAACATTATAAACAAAAATTTTTATAAAGAAATGAATACCAAAATATTTAATTTTTTTGCGTATGCATTCTCGTTGATGAATGGTTATAATTATGAATAATAGACTTTGTGGCAATACAATGCTAAACAATGAAATGATTGACAATGAAGAACAGTTTGCAGCATATAGAACTAGAAAAATGAGTACTCGTAGAGAGTACAACCACGCACATCAGACACAACTAACAAAGAACATATAGTAAACAACTCATGGGTCATAACATACAAATTTCAAAAAGTTGAGAACAATGTTTTTAGGGGGTCCCTAGAAGAGCCTGTGTGCAATATTTCAGAGTATTTCTCCCAACGATGCGTCATCTGCCTACATAACGTACTTGAAAATCATAAAAGGGATGTAACTCTGTCAAAACTGTTTAGTTTTCAAAACATTAAGCTCCAGTTTCTAGGGATCCGTAAATTAAGCCTCTGTGCAACATTTCAGATTTCTATCTTTGACAATGGGACAACAGAAAAGAATAAACAGAGACATATAGCAAAATACTCAAAAGGGGCCATAACTCTGTTTTTAAATTGATTGTTCAAATAATTTTGAAAGCTGGTGTTAGATAGTCATTAGAAAAGCCTCTTTGCAAGATTTCAGATTCGTAACCCTTAAGATGTGACCACGGCGTGTTTTTGCCAAGATAACAAAATATACTATACACATATAGTAAAAATACTCAATAAGGACCATAAATCCGTCAATTTTTCACAAATATTTCTGGATTTAAATAGCAGAAATTGTATTTATGGTATATATCATCCTTCCAAATATGAAAGAGATCCAAACAAAATTACTCAAGTTATCGTGTAAACATACACGAAGAAAATATACCACTACACAATATAATTGTGTGCGTTGAAAGATAAGATATTCATTATGAGCAATGTTATTGTAATTTGAAGATTGCCGCTCAGAATTATAGATTAAACCGGATATACTGACTCGCATCTTTCTTATAAGCTTTGAAAATGTAAGTGTCCATGTTGAAAACATGATAACTCTGTTCCTCGTCAAAATCTTTTCGTTATACAATTGTCAAATTATTATGTTGCATTGTAGTATGGATAATATCACACAATTTGCTATCCTTCAGCCCCTACCTGTCATCACCATTATGATCTAGGTAGCCGGACACTACGATTCCTTGGACTCTTTTTAGCCAGCTATACTCCTCTTTTCTTGCCACATGACCATATAACGAAGCCTACTCTGACGCATAAGCTCTGTATAGACCCCCTTGGTTTTAAGCGTGACAGCTTTAGTTCCGAGAAAGGCAAAAGGTCCATGAACTTCTTCCAACCACATGCAGCTGAGTGATAGGGCTTGATTCAGCGCCCCAACCAGCATCAAGCATATCTCCAAGATAGAAAAACTTGTCAACAATGTCTAAACTGCAACCAGCTAGTGAAACAGAAGATGGTGGCTGTGTTATTGGTTGTGTCTGACTGACACAACTAGGGCAAGAATAGTTAACCACCACTGCTAGTTTTATAGAGACTTTGCTGCATTTTTGATGGATCCAACATTTGCAAGATAATACTCATAAAAATCACTTTTATATAGAGAAGGCCCAAAGCGCTTTACAATTATTATCCAGACAGAAACAATGGAGACAAAACTGAACATGCTCAGCTTCCTGGGAATATACAAAGACTATCTTACATTGACACTCACTGCCTATAGTATACTGCTGGGTGGACAGGAGGATGATGATAACTACTCTTTACAATTTTCAACCATGAAAAATTGTACAATTGCGCGGGTAAAATCATCAACGTTTTGGACATCCAGCTCTGATGTAGGATGATGCCTAACTCAACGACCATTACCCCCAATAAGTATCAACCTCTGATTGAGTAAGTTCCTTGATGAGGACTAAAAACTGTGGCAGCTCTTCTACGACATACTGTATATCTTTTGAAGCGGTAAAAATGTTCGTTTTATAAAATCATAATCATGGCAATGTATACTTAAAAATTTGATGGTATGATTTTAGAAGTATGAAAACATTCAGTACAGATTATATATCATATATCAGCACACCAATATTTGTCTTTCGGTTCAGAAAATATGTAACACAAAGACGTAACTTCAACATTAGATTCTCATGTATGTTTAATTGGCGCCTGTTAGTGAAAAGAAACAAAAACAATATTATCGGAAACATAGCTAAATAATTTAGTACCAATTGCATCTATTGATGACCTCAGAGTCAGTAACAGCTGCATCTATTGATTGCCTCTAAGTCAGTAACAGTTGCATCTATTGATGACCTTAGAGTCAGTAACAGCTGCATCTATTGATTGCCTCTGAGTCAGTAACAGTTGCTATTATTGATGACCTCAGAGTCAGTAACAGTTGCATCTATTGATGACCTCAGAGTCAGTAACAGTTGCATCTATTGATGACCTCAGGGTCAGTAACAGTTGCATCTATTGATGACCTCAGAGTCAGTAACAGTTGTATCTATTGATGACCTCATATGTCTGTCACAGTTGGACCCTTTGATTAGTTAATCATGTAGTAGACAAGGAATGTTTCAAAAATTAAAGTCATAAATTATAATAATGAACACAAAGTTAAACCTCAAAGGGGCACAAAAATAAAAATAGATAGCATGATCACTGCCTACAACAATTCAAAGAAAAGTTGCAGGGAATGCAGATCTATTTGCGTTTGCACTAATGTTGTTTTCATGGATAAACTTTTACTTTATATTTTCAAGTCTTGACTCAGTGAGCATTAAACAAATATGAAAGAAAATATATACTATTTCTCAATGCTCACATAATTCAATCTTACGCCAAATACTACATAAAAAATCCTTTAATGAGCTTCAGAATAGTTCTATATCACCAACAAAAAGACACTTGATTTTTTCCACTAGGCTACCTGAAAGTTTAAAAAAATATGAATACCAAAAACTAGACCCCACAAATATCAGTCATGTATATTATCAAAACAAAAATATAGTTCAAATATATGATATAAGGTTTAAAACATTGTTACTATTAGCAGGTGAAGCGCCAGTGCTGAGGCACCTCTTGTCCCTGTTGCGGCTATACGGGCTGACAAAAGGAGGTATAACTCTTTAACAAAAGACATAGCAAATTGTCCCCATATGATGGCATATAGAAATAAATTCACAATTTTCTGGCAGGTATATATTATGGCCGCAATATTAATGGGGGTGTCTTTTTTAAGTTCCATGTGAATGGGTTATTAAATAAATAAAATAGATGAACACAATGTAAATGCCATGTGACCAGATTAAAAGATCACATAGTCTTAAAAAAAGCAAGGAATCAAAAATTCAAACTTAAAAAGAAGCAGAATTAATAATATGCAAATTCAAAATCAATAGCAATTAAAGAGAAACCATGAATAGCCAGACATGTTTTCAAGGATGTCACAAGCGTTTAAGCAACTTATAACCAAGGCATGCTAGCAAATTGTAAAAATTAAAATATCTACAATTGTTGAAATAATTTAAATGGCAAAATGATACATTCTTGAAAAGCCCTAATTGGGCCAAAATTGAAAACTTCATAATTTCTTTCACTATATAAATATCAGAAGTCATGAACATGTGTTACAATACAATGTTACAACATTTTTCCAAACCACAGACTCTGAGACAACCTTCAATATGAGTATGAGCCTATTTCTCTCTGCTTTAATCGATCTGAACGTCTATCAAAGTCATATGTGAACATTGCCTATTCTTTGTATTAGATTATAGGTATAACATACAAAACCCAGAGTAGAGAAGTCTATAAAGAACAAAATGCTCAAAATTAGAAAAGTGCAAATTGGTCCGAAAAGTAGAAACATATAGGTTGAATATTCATTCCTGAGAGCAATACTTTTTTAGTTATATTTTCTACTTTTACTTCATTCTGACATTATGTTTAAATGTAATTTTGGATATCTTTTACTTTAATACAACATTATCATACTGACAATATAAAAAGACTAAATTTTGCTTAGATAGAAGTATGCTCAAGATATTACAACTTCTTGAGCCTAACTTTATATCTGAACGGTACCATTGATTTGATTCCTGCACAATGTTATCACAGTAAAGGACTAAATCTTGCGGATAACCAAATTTTAAACAAAAACTTATTTCAAAAAGAGAATTAAATTTTTTAAAAGCATGTAACTGAACATTGAATATGTTTCATTACTCATTCCCTTTGTAAACATTTACATGTTAAGAATAAATATCGTTAAAAGTGTATGACTTAAACAATCAAACACTATTTTGTGTAAAAAGTAAAAAGCAAGAAAAAGTAATGCCTGTATCCTGGAAATATTAGAATTATAGGTCATAGTGTAAAAATCTTAAAAAAGTAAAAGTACTGTGTTTATATCGGAGACAGGTATATGTCTCACAAACAATGCATATATCACAGAGAAAATTACAATTTACAAATGTACATAACAATAGATATTAGCGATACACAGAAGTCTTCTTTACTATTTTAGAACAGGAACAAGGTCAAGCTCGCGTGACTAACTGAATTGTATGTTGTTATGTTGATAGATTGCAATCTCTGGCTTGTGAATATCAGCTACGTTCCACATCAAGCCCAAGAGAGGTCAAAGTAACCAGTCTGCAAGATTGAACTCCTCACTGAGCAGTTCAACATCTTGATCACAAGCCAAATAGGTTTTAATCTGTGCTGCCTAGCACATGCCCAGATTGCAAATCTTGAATAAAGGCCCATACTTATTAACAGATTTAAGGGGATGTAACACAAATTTAGACTATACCAATAAGGGACGTTACCAATAATAGACACAACCCTTGCTATTACAGCGTTTTCAGCCTTTCTGCCCTTACTGCAACTCACTTCTCTGTGTTGTTCGGGTTTAATACTTACAGTACTGTAGTACTTATATACTTCACTTTATAAACTTGTTTCCACTCTGACTTTCATCGATCCTGTGGTTTCATTTTTTTAAAAATTGAAGGATAGAAAATTCTACAAATTGCACTGTGAGGTTTCATTTCTCTAAAATACCTCTCGCAGTGAAATCAGATTACAGCCCTTGGTTCTATAAATAAGTATGGGGGCAAGTCAAGACTTGCGTCCAGATTTGGATAATATAGTAGATGTCTATGGAACAATATTAACAAATAATAACGTTATAAGGTCTCAATGTACAGATAGCTTTTATTTCCTGATAAACAATTGAAAAAACTAAGAAACATATGCATAAGCACATGCAACCATTTAAGTTTTTGTCATACACATTTCCTGTTTGTGTGAATTGGACACTTCACGGTGACATGATTAGTGGAAATGGGTCATTTCAGACTGGAAGCCTGCAGCATTCTATAACACTTGAGTTGATTTGGATTGATTGCTTTAAAGTTCAAATATCTTAAAAATCACAGGACCGAATATTTGGTTTCTTTTACATGCACAAACCTTCATTAAGCAGGAGAGAAAAATACTTTTTGGTTTTGCAAAAACCTTTCTTTAGCAAGAGCACAGACAGTGTCACTTCGTACAGCAACATTTGATATCCAATGGCCACATAAACATATATAATGATACATGAATCGTAAATATCTTAAATGATCATTTATGTACGCAGATGCATGACAATTTTTTAGCTATACAATTCTACATCTGAAAAAGAAAAACAACATCTTGTAAATTTATCACAGTGTTAGTAAAATAAGACTCTATCTACCATCATAAAGTATTTTAGACTCTAAAATATTGAAAGACATGGAAACGGAATGTAAAATATGCTAATGAATAAGTTAAAACAATGTCTATATAGAGTGGGCAGCCATACATTGGTAACCTGGTTTATGACAATTCAATATAGCTGTGCTGACAAGTCTTAGACATGTTCCTACTACAATACACAAAATGTGGGAAATGCTCTGTGGTTTGATCTGAATCAGAATTCAAGATTTTAACATAGAAATCAACCATTATGGACAAGAGTCTGGGCAGGATTAGTGAGATTCTTAAATATATTAATGTGTTACTGTGTGTTTTAAACTTTATGTGTCTTGGTGTATGTGTATATGTGTAGTGTGTAAATGTTAAGCTTGCTATCCTTGGTCTGTAATTATATTGTGTCGAATGTTATAATATAAAGTATACATCCGTTCATTTAGAGTGAAAACTTGTTGATTCTCTTAAATATGTTATGAAAAACAAGAACAAGATTTTGAGTTAATTTTGTTGAAATAATTCCAGATGTTTGTGATCAAGACTTGATGCTGTCCTTTACAATTCAAAGTGTTTGTTAAGAAAAAATTGTAGATGTCTTTGTTAATCCAGCAGATTTTGTTTGCTGGATCTAAATCCTATAATTAGTGAGTATTGATTTTCCCATTGTCACCCCCTCCCCCCGGATACTTGCCAGGTTACTTTTTATCTCTTTGTTTGTTGTATTTAAGCACTGTTCAACCATTACAGGGGGTATCATTCAGAAGAACTTCCCATTATGAATTTGATAGTCACACAGTCAACGTAAAAACATCATACTAACATCAATTGCTATGGCCCCAATATTTCAATTTTTTTTGGAACCAAGACTTTCTGTGGTAACATAACCTGTTCAGCACCAGCTGCAATGTCTGTTTACGATTTTCAAGACCAAATCAAATGTTTCAAGACATGATATAAAAAAGATCGGTTTCTCAAGACTTTTCAAGTCTTGATTTTAAGACTTTTTAAGACTGCGCTGACACCACGAACATAATAATGTGTTGTGTATTAATGTGGGTTTGTCCATGAATGTGTGTGCACACAAGCAAACAAATAATAAACATGTGATCTTGGTTTCAAAATGGCTTACATTCCTAATACTGTATGGTTTATACAAGTTGTATAGTCAAAATAATATATTTCATTCTTCACATTGAAATGAGGCACAAGTCAAACTACCATAATCCTGTGTTGGGACAATAACTTTTGCTTAATTACTTTTCTTCCTCTGTAATAAAGCTTATAATAAAACTTAACATCTGAATATGCTTTATGGGAATGATTTTGTTGTCTAAATGGAAATGATTTTTTTAGCACTATGACTCATGCCTCAAATAAATGTTAGGGCAAAATACAATCTCAAGTATCTGAAGAATAAGTTAGCAAAAGCACAAAATAATTTTGAATACAGTAGGCTGTTAAACATACTTCAAATATCTGCACAAATGAAATGAAACAGATTTTATGAATATTTACAAGCATCAAATTCATCAAAAATTATTTGCATGAAGGCGTAAACTCTAAATGTGACGATGTCGACACATTTCCATGTCTTATGAGGCTGCTGGATCAGCAACATAACAATAAATTACTTTTTTCTATTACCACAATATCAGGAATAACTGAATGTTTTGGAAATCTGATGATTTTGAGATTTCAAAGTTCTACTGTAGATTCTTTGTGCAGAATACACAGTTACAAGATAGCTTAATGCATTCAAAAAAATGAAGCAACACAGCAATCATAGTTTCTTCACAGATGTCTGATGATCAATGAAACATGGAGATGTGAAATTCCCACAGAGATGTGAAATTCCCACAGAGATGTAAAAATCCAATCAAGATGTGAAAATCCAAACAAAGATGTGAAAATCCCAACAACACAGAGATGCATACAACTCAATCGTCTCATCAGAATTGTGCGACTAGAATTTCAGGCGGTTTTTAATGTCCCTCCGCCTCAACATACTGCTTTGATGAGCAGAGGGGGCTACATGTGGCGTTGATGTCCTGAATGGCGTGCACGCATGCTCAAACTTCCCACACTGAGAGGTCTGCTAAGCTGTGTGACTTGGGCAGATCCTACTTCAGCACCCATATGAACTCTTCTGCTAGCAGAGTAACTGAAAAGGTAATAAAATAATCATCTTTAAAAAGGCATTGAAATACGGTTTATAAAAAAAAACAATTAAAAATACATTCAAACAAATTTACTTTCTATGATAGAAACAAAACCTCCATGTAAGGATTAATAAAATTAAAAAATTGACTGTTATGAACTAGAATTTTGTTTAAATTTAAGTGGGGTAGAAATATAACATCATTAATTTACTAACAAGCATATAATATAAGGTCATTAAAATGTCACAGTAAAAAAAATGTTATTTTACTATTTCAAAGTTATTTGAATAAACACTTATATTATATAACATTTTTGATAAAGTGATCATTCACGTTATATGAGAATATCAGAATTAAACCTAAAAAGAATCAGCATAATCTTTAAACATCAGCGTTACATATCTTGACACAATGGGGGTGCCAGCATACTTCTTAGTTCTATAGGGTGTACAGCTATCTTGTGCTGGCTGTCTGCTGAAGATTGATGTAGTTTTCGAACTCTATGGCCTGTTTTTAATCGTCTTTGTTCTCTCTTTTTCTAGTCTCTATGTTTGCTAAGATGTTCTAGTTCTTATTCGAGTTATTCATCAGTTTGAAATCGGTTACATGCAATTTTTTGTGCCCGAGGTAATTATTAAAGTTTACCTCTTTATCTGCCAAAAAAGAAATTGAAGTAAAGAAAAAAGAGCATTGGGTTAATAACATAGAAGTGACTCACTGGTAGTTGCAATATCAAATGAGGAAGCAAAAACACAGAAATAAAGAACAAAGAACATGTTAGAGCACACCAAATTGAGAAAGTAAAGTCTGATTCATGTCAAAGATTGTTTAAAGAAAGAGTGTGAGAAAAAAAGTGAAAAACTTATTGTAGTTAACAAACAAAAAAAATTTCAAAATTACATCTAAGACTTGACCGACTCTAATACAAATTCAACCTGATCAAAGTGGTAATGCGTTTCAATGACCAAAAGCCCCTTTTTAAACAGATGACTGCTTTGTTCAATTAAGATACAGTAGACTCTACTTATCATTTCACCCTTGGGATCCATGCGAATTGTGATATTAAAGGAATTGTGATTATACTAAAAATCGATTATTTACACTTTTCATGTACAAAGGAACCAACAGTATATTTAGATACACCTTTGCATATTGCATGTATTACCAGACATACTCACACAAATACACACATAAATGCAATTTGCAAGATTAGCATGTCAATGCACCGTCTGGTCTATAGAAATTGATACGTATCAGGATTGGAGATTTTGTAAAAGATTGTAGGTCTTCAGTCCATTCTGAGCCTTCCCTACGTGTAAATTGTGATTAGGATTCAATCATGCAATCTATATTAACAGGACCAGTAAAAATTGTGTTTTATTATAAAAATTAAAATCTGTCAATCTTCACTTTTAAATCTTCACCGAATTGTTCAGTCTTTGATCCAAATGTTTGGTGTGATACTTGGTTAATTAGATTACTTTTTTTAAATTGTATGACTTTATGTCTAATAAAAACTGGTAATCAAATATCTGTATCATCTTTTGTTGAATCACACATATTCAGAGACAGACAAGTAGGCAGGGACACAAAAACAGACAGAACAGATAGACATTACAAATTAACAGAAATTAAGGGAAGAGGAGGGACAATGATAAAACATGTTATTGGCATAAATATAGGTCCATTGATGTCAAAAGCATTTCTGTCACCCTTTGATCGTAACTTATAAAGTAAGCACACAGAATATTGTCATGCATTAAACCATAATAAGCAAAGCTGTTAATAAAATAAAGCTGTGGATTGATGGTATAAAATTATTTATCTGAAAGCTAAAAAGCAAGGTAGTGAGGAGGAAACGTAGTGGTGTAAAGGTTTTTGAAAATTGGTGAACTTTATACAGAATCCAAAGAACAACTTGGAATAAGATTATTTGGGCAATATCTGAAACAGATTAAGAGGCAGTAAGATTTTAATGTTCATGCACTTTTATAAATGTACCAAACCCGCTACAGGGCCATTCACTACAGTGCTACTTTCACTACAACGCCAGTTTTTCAAAAGCAACAATTATTCCACAAACAACTATATTGTGAAGTGGTTTATTTTCTGTGTGTTTGTCATTCTGTTTACGCGATAACTTAAGTAATTCTTCTCGGATATCTTTGATTTTTAGAAGGATGATATAGACCAAATATTAAATGTTTGCTATTAAAATCCAGAAACATTTGTGAAAAATTGACGGAGTTATGGCTCTTATTTAGTTTTTTTGCTATATGTTCTTTGTTATTTGGCAAAAACATGCTGTGGTCACATCTTCAGAGTTAAGAATATGATTTATTGCAAAGAGGCTCTTCTAGTGACTACCTAAAATAAACTTTCACAATTTTTTGAATAATACATTGAAAAACAGAGTTATGGCCCCTTTGAGTATTTGGCTATATGTCTTTGTTTATTTTTTGCGAGCATGCTGTGGTTTCATCATAAACGATAGAAATCTGAAATCTTGCACAGAGGCTCAATTCATTGGGCCCTAAAAGCTAAAGTCTAATGTTTTGAAAAAAACACATTTTTGACAGAGTAATGTCCCTTTTATGATTTTCAGGCACATTATTTACGCAGTGGACGCACCATTGGGAGTAAGACACTGAAATATTACACACAGGTTCTTCTAAAAAAATAAATCGAAACTTTTTGAAAAATATGTTAACATAGTTATGGCCCTTGAGCTGATGCTATATGTTCTTTGTTATTTTTGTCTGTTGTTCGTGGTTGTACTCTTTACAGGTACTAATTTTTCTAGTTTTTTTAACTTTGCTGGAAAACCCCAGCTACTGCGACACTACAGTGCTTATTCACTAAAACGCAAATTTTTGTCTGAACCAAATTGTTTTTTACTCTTTAATTAGCCTCACTATAGTGCTATTTTGTGTAAAAGAAAAATATCAACACTCATTTGTTTATAACCCATGCAGCATGGAAAAGGACTATAAATGTTGTTGATTATGATGATGATGATGATGATGATGATGATGATGAAGCAGTTTAACCCACTCAATCAATCAAGTTTTTTCTACACCTCAGATTAAAATGTATCAATTCAGTATGTTTTAAATCAAATTCAACCATAAAACCTGTATTTTCTGATGCAAAAAACATTGTCGTTTTTTATAACAAAACAAAAAATATTGAATCACAGAGTTTCACAGTTTAAACGCAATTTTATCGGATTGGAAATCGTGATTACTTACTCCCTTGACTGATGCAAAACATCCTCACTCATGGCTGACTGGAGTTCATAGTGAATCTCATAGAAATTGTTATTACATCCATCAAAATGTTCTGTTCTAGTCTTGGTGTCTTGAGAATGTTAGAATTTCTTAATCTCTACATGAACTTAAGAAGTTCTAAAATAATTCAAAAAAACATTAATTCTGAACCATCTTCCCGCTACCAGAAAACTTCATACTACATCTAGTGTGTGCACCATATAGCCTAATAAGAACACCCATAAAAAGGCAACGCTAAATATAGTAAAATAAGACTGAAGAAGTAAATTATCACACAAAAATAGCAATTAAATGTCAAAATCAAATAATATTCATACCTCACCTACTTGGCATGTTTCACAATTGTTATCAAGAAGCATTTTCCCCTTCAATAAGATACCCAGCCGGGTAAAGCTACACAAAACAAGGGCATTTGTCTACAATCACCTACTGCACACAATATAAGATCAAGCTAAAACACTCAATGGCACTTACAGATTTCAATAGACAACAAAATTTGAAGGGCTGAGCCCAAGTCATTGTCTGGGGATAAAATTAAGATACTGAAATTTCAGTTATAGCCTCCTTTGGGACAGAGAATATTCAAACAGAGATATGAATCAAATTCAATTACTTATCTTCCCAAATTCTAGGAAAATGTCATTGTCAGAATATTGTGCTATGAAGGTCAAATGTCATTGATTTCTGAAATATAGTGATTGAATAGGTTAATGGACATGGGTTTTTATCTAAGATAATGACTGAAAAGTAATAAACATATTGTCTAACAATATGAGAGTATGTTTCTATATTTTTTGACTAAATCTTTCAACTATACTAAAGCAAACTTTTAATTTTATGCCAGCCTCAAATCAAACGGCACATCAAAAGAATGTGTAGAAAAACATTGCTAATATTTTCTCAGTGTTTCCCAAATGTTTGATGTATTTTACAAAATATGATGGAAATTTTAATTCTTCTTATAGGAAAAAAAGCTTAAACATAATTTGTTCTTGTTTGTTTCACATTTCTGTTTGTTACTAACAGTACTGATGTAAAGTTTAAAAATGAAGAAAACAGAGACAATTTTGACAAGTGTCTTTAAGTAGGTTACAATTGAAGAAAATAATTCATTAGAACCTAATAACAAAATGTCAATACAAAGACTAATTTTTAAATACTTGTTTTTATTGTGAGTTAAAAACAAAAAGGATAAGAAAAGGGGTTTAACTGATGTCCCTACTGAAATCTGTAAGTGCCTACGTCATACATTGCACCCAGCTACATTGGCTATATCACTCCAAATTAATCACTCTCTAAACCCTCACACATGACCCACCATTTTACAAATAATGTGAAGTAACAAATTAAAAAGGGTCAAAGGTTATGCAGGCAAGGGCAAAAAATCATAGACCGTTGGTTGCCTGGCAGACATTACTGATTTTTCCCGAATGGGAGGAAACCTGTGAAAGGGGGGAGGGTCAAAAGGTCAAGGATATCAGTTATGCAATAGTTCAGGAAAATGCCATGGGCTACATGATGATAATAAAACATGAAATTAAAGGTCATGGGTTTTTCAAGGACCTTGCTTAAAAAGATTAAAGGTAATTTGATCAAAACGGTTTATGGTCATCTGTCTCTCTGAAATCTTGACTGAAAAGGTTTATGGTCTTGTAATTCTCTGACACCTTGTTTGAAAAGGGATAAGGTTATGTGTTTCACATAAATCTTGATTGAAAAGGTTTAAGGTTATGGGTTTCTCTGATATCTTGACTGAAAAGTAAAGGCCATTGGTTTACTGAGACACTGACTAAATATTAAGAGTTCATATATTATACGTGTGCCTGTGGAAGATGAGTAGATTCATTCAGTGAGTTTCTCTCATGGCAATGATAAAGGCTTAAAAGCCACAGACTCCTCAGAAAAGATACCATGAGCTAAGTTGTTGAGGTATGGGACTTGGTTTAAAGGATGATGGTTGCAGGGTTAAAAATAATTGTGTGCTCTGTTGACAAAACTGGGGTAGAATCAAAATAATGAACATCTCCTAAAGCAGGTAAAATGCGCACATCAGAAGAAGTACTGAGATTTTGAAATATCTTTTTTACAATCAGAGAGTGTGAAATTGGATATGGTACTTTATTTTAAACAGATAGCAGGTAACCATTTTTCAAAATATTCAACTCATATTATTCAAGTTTTTTCAAGTAGTTTGTTATCTTAAACTTTCTTTGAGGTCAAATAATAAAAACTATTGAATTTTAAGTGTAACTGACTCAGTTATTCCTGGCACTTAGCTATTACACTTCATTAATAAATATGAAGCCTAGTATCTCTCCTTTTGACTGTGGGTTGGACACAGAGTAGCACAGAGAGGCAACTAGCGTGACAATTATTGAAACAAATCAGATGATACAAATTGATCATTTAGGACCAAAGGGAAACAAGGAAATGGATAAGGAAACAAAATCAAAACAACATTTACACTCTAACATCTAAATATAACCATCTATAAAAGCCGAGCTCTTTTTCACAAGATCAACACATCTAAAAATAAAGAAAACAGGAGGTAAAAAGAGGTGTGAAAAGAATAATAAGCCCTCAAAATATATCGAATAAGCGAAAGTAGAGAAACTTAATAAATCACACAGAGTGGGATTACTAAGTACTTTCTAATTTCAATACAACAATTCACAAACAAAAGAGAAAGAAAATTCAGTTACTCAGACAGCTTATTGTTAAGAAAATAATTCCATTAAAACCATGATGCACACCGTTACAAGAAAAATTCTGGAAGGGAAATATTCTTTAAACATTGACATAATGGAATGGAACAACAATTATGACCAGTACACCAACTTGTTGAGCTGTAAACTACAGGGTCACAGAAAAATGAGCATTTTAAATAAAGGTTGATAATTATCATTAGAACTGATCATAGTGAATAAAAGGGTGCTACTATAAGACTAAGACAAATATTTCTATGACACTTTGCGACCAAAAAATAAGCAAATTACTCTGATGGGACAGCTTTACTTACACAATTCATTCTAATAACTTTACAGCGAGTAAAGAACTTTCCTACACACAATTTTCCTAAGAATGAGATGAAATAGAAAATACAAATCAATGATATAAAATAATGATATTAAATAATGAAGTGAATCAATTGAAACCAAACGATTTTATTTCTAATTCTATGCAAAATAACAGAAAAATTGCCTGTTTTTCTCCTAATCAGAAGAGGTTTCATAACAAAAAAAGAAAACACTATCTTCATGTTCTACGCAAAATAACAGAAACTTTGCCTCTTCTTCCACATAATCAGTCAAGGTTTCATAACAAAAAATAAAACACTCTCTTCATGTTGATAAATCAAGATAATCGAGCAAAAAAAATATTAAATACTAGTGAAAGACATTTTGCACATAGAAAAATAAATTTACATTAAAGATGAATCAACATTTTGTCTCTCATTCCTAGAGCAACAAACACCTTATATAAATCACATATAC
>JAUUEB010168773.1:2907-14180 GCA_032362205.1 Clione limacina
AAAAGTGTCGCGCTTTTAGGTGTTTCTTGAGGTATGACCACAGTAAATAAAAATAGGAGTACTTTCTATGTTTTTTAAATAACTTATTGTCCACTCTGATCCTAAATAATCAAAAATTTAAAAAAATCTCAGCAGTAAAGCCCATACAAAAACGAAAAATCAAGTATGTTTTGGTGAAAGGTTCCGCGCAGGATTTTTTAAGATACTTGAGAAATAATACAAATTGGCATAGTTTTGTCAACACTTGGTATTTAACATGTGGAACAAACAAACTTATTTTCTGATCATAAAATACCTTTTTAAATCAACTTCCAACCCATTAACTAGCAGGCCTGGGATCCTGTTACAAATATATTATGAATAGTTCCCCCCACCTTGATACTTCATTTTGATTCTCAATTACATTTGTTTAGCCTTTTGCCACTTTTCCAATCCATATTTTTACTGTGGTCATACCTTAAGGTGAGGAAAGATTTTAAAAAGTCGGACGGAGCTAGGTGAGTGTTTTAGAATGGATGAGACAAAAATTCTAAACTAAATAATCGGCGATGCATACAGGGGTGATAAATCGCCCCCCCCCCCCCTCCTCATCTGGAGAGGAAAAATAAAATGAAATAATTTTTTTTTGAAAGAATGAATAATTAGCCTGTAGTTTCTCAAAATTTTCATTTTGTTGTCGCTCCAAAGCAATCGGGTAGGGATGGGCAGGGGTTATTCGTTATTTTAAGGGCATGTTATTTGTAGCTGTATTCATGTGGAATATAAGGAATTTATGTAAATAAAATTAGTAGTTTTACTTGTTTACGTGAGGCCAATTGACTTTTTACTCTATTCGGACGTCATGTGACAATTACGTGCATTCGGAACTGAGTACCGTTGACAGCAGCACGATTTTCTAAAATTTGCATTTATGCGCAGACAATGGTAGCTGAACTAGCAGATATAGTTTGGGGTGGGGGTTTCTCACCCCCCCCCCCCCCATCCTTATAAATCAAACCAGACTTGATAGTTAAATCATTATACCGTTGGAGGCATCATTTATTGAACCGCCGTTATATATAGTATATGCGTGTAGGTATATCGTTATTTAAGTAATGGTAAAAGAAGCGTGTGTAACGTCCCCATCAAACTTGTTATGGCGGTACTCAATTGCGTAGTCAGGTGGACATGTGGGAACGCCCCCTCCCCATTCGAATCCAAAATGCTATGCATTCGCACCAATTTTAACTCATTTTCAAGGTTTCGGCCATTGGTTTCACAAATTAAACTTTTTGCCACCTTTTCAAAAGCATATCAGTGCTAATCAGACAAATGTTAGTGCTGCCACACATAGAATGGAAGGTGTAAGACTACTTGTACCTTCTACCGAGTCAATCTATACTGATATCGAGTCGACCAGTCTTAACACAAATCTCTTAATGCAAGGCGCCAGTGGAAATCACTGGTAAATTGCCATTTTAAGAAAGTCTAAAATTAAGTCTATAGTTTAACTATGACCTGGGCGTGATTCACTTCCGCTTCCGGGTCGGACGCCTTAACCATTGAGCCATTGGGTGGAACCTTATATCAAGATAGGTCAATCGACATTTGGAAAGGTGTCACCTTTCTCTTCACTGATAAACACGATAAAATACAAGTGAATAGTAACATAAATAAGGGGATACAAACATATTGTATTTTGTTCCAGATATTTCCTGGCTGTGTTACCAGGTCGTAGCTCTAAAGCCTTTGATGCACTGTGTGAGTCATTACAAGAAGCCAATGCTCAACACATCGTCGACCTACTTCTAGCACAGAACCAAAGAGAAAGGGCACGACAGGTTTGTAGTTTGTGCTATTGTATATGACACATAAATGCACTGTCTTCTTCATATTCTTTTCGGTAACCTATATAAAGCTTGTCGACAAATCAAGTTAAATAGGACAATCCATTGCTTCTTGGCATCATATGTGTTTGTTCGGATTTTAAATGCCTGTTATCCAGAATCGCAAAAAAAATTCCAAAACTCACTACACCTTTTTAAATTATTGGGTTCTCGGCATTTTTTGAACAAATTGCTGTTAACAAATGTCTATGTACTGTATATCTCATACCATCATACCCCCCATCGAAAATGTTTGGCTCAAGTTCTGCACCATACATCTTTGCTCGTGAATCTCATATTAGTAGAGGTTCTTAAATATTTTTTCAACTATTTTACAAATATCTCCAATATGCGTTTTTTTATAATTGATGAGCATATAAACGTTTTTATCTGATATTTTAATACTATTGTGGCTTATTGCTTACATATTTGTTCCAAGAAAGTACCAGGATGTATAGTAGAAGTGGTTGATCCTAAAACCTAAAAAAAACAAGATATTTTCAACAACAAAATTATATAATTGAGTCTACCAAATGGCTCTAAATGCACTGATTTGCTTGACATTTTTTTCAAAATCCCCCCTCCGACAGGGGTCGGGTGCTCGGATTGGAGCCCACATTGATGTATCTTTTTTTTAAATATCCCCCCTCCCACTGGGTGACGCCCATGCCGACGCAGCTTGTGTTTTGATACGCTTTGTGAGCTAAATGTTTGTTTGATGTAGTGATAACGACAATGTGTGCATAATTGGGCCACAAGAAGTTGTATATGAGTGGATGTGCTCTGCGTGATTAAGTGATTTACAAAACAAAAACATTATAAATCAATAATTATTTTAATGTTTTACTCAACAGACACCATCTCCATATTCTAATCGCCCAGGGGTCCAAAGAGAAGACTCAGATAGAAGCACACCAACCGATTCACCAACAACACGTCAGTCACCAGACCCCCATGAGTACGCTGTGAGATTGTCCAGGAATGACAAACTCATCCGGGAATTTGTGGATCCTCAACATGTGTCGCCGATCCTAGCTCAGAACAAAGTGATGACGGAACGAGAAGCTGACATGGTTCATCATCTTCACGGAAAGAACAAGAAATGGGATGTGAGTTTTATCTGCATTGGTGTTATGAAGGGTGAAATATTTTAAGTTTGTTATTTGCTATTTATTGCTTTAATATAAGATAAAAGCTTATGACGCGTGAGTTAAATCATTGATAGTTAACAACTCGTACTAAAGAATCCCATAAACCGCATTTCGAGCGTCACAAGGCATTAATTTATCCCACTGTGTCTTGAGCTGGCATCATGGAAAAGGGGCCCCTTCTGGTGCCGAGTCAAATGGGCATCGATAAATGTAGAACTAAGTATGCTAATAATGATAAGTAAAATAAGAATTAGAAAAGTTTCATAGACAATTGTTGTTATTCACTTCTTCTACCGTAAGAGGGATATCTAACCCTTTTTTATTGAAAGTTCTGAAGTTCGTATGGAAGATAATTTCATTTTATTTTTAGTAAATATAAATAAAGATATGTTATTCAACTAACATTCAAACTAGACACTACTGTGAAAACCGCATAAAGACTATAATTTTTAACGTTTAAACGAAACTAAACTTTACATAATTAATTAACAAATTTTACAGAGCAAATATAGGAAGTATCTTGACCAAGTCTTTAACTCATTGTCTGGTATGTGCATGCTACAAGTATGGACACAATTCGTCTTGATCGTGTTGTCAAGACAGCGACAAAGATTATAGGATGCAAGCTAGAGTGTACAACAAAAGGATATTTTTCAATGTGAAAATGGTTATTTGCCACCAGACTAATTTCACATTTTTACTTCCTTTTGGAAAACACTTTCGATCGAGCAAGTCCAGGTGCGAAGCCAGGATTTTGAAAAGGGGGACACTCTTGGTTTGTGTCAAATCAATTGCTTTGAAACGCCCGAAATTTTGAAAATTAGTTAAAAATTATGCAAATTTAGAACATTTTGGATATCAAAGGGGGCATTCCCCCATAGCTACGCGCCTGCGCATGGCTATTACAATCAATATGCGAGTTCTGCTATTTATCTCTTTACATTGTAATCCAAAAAAACATATTGTCTTTGCAATAAATGCACATTATGGCATTATTACTGAATCTAATTTACATAGATATCTGTTTTGTTATATATCCAAGAGTGACAATGAATAAACTTAACAATAACTTGAGTTCAAGAGCTGGAACAGAGACATCAGCTGTCCGACCAGTCTTAAGTTTGTATTATTATCTTCCGGTTAATGATTTGAATGCCAACAGGAACAAATAAGTCCACATTCAGGGATGTCGGAAGCACGGGGACAGTCGCCCCTCTTGCCCTCGGGCCACGGGGGCAAGCGGGGGCGAGAAAGATCGAAAAAATGCCCCTTTCATGAAAAGAAAAAAATAAGAAAAGAGATAAAGAAAAAGAAAAAAAAGAAAGGAGAAAAGCGGACACAAATTGTAGATGACTTTTGGGCGTTTAAAACTGGCCTAATTTGCTCCTGTTTTCCCATTGAATAGAAAAAAATACAAATTTGTAATTAGCTCGGCAACACCTTTAATTTGCGACCATATCCGATCCATTCTGAGTAATGTAGTCAACTGAAACAGTGTATCGACTGAGAGTTCCCAGGGTTTTGAAAAGGGGGCAATCTTGTCTTGGGTCTACTTTTGAAAATGAGTTATAAATGGTGAAAATCTAGAGCATTTAAGAACTCAAAATGGGGGAGGGGGGAATTCCCCTTATGACAGTTGTGAGAATTTATAAAATATCGATGTATTTTTAAATATTTTTTTGTTTATCCAAATAACAAATTACCCTGATTACAGGCACTATATATGGGGACATAGTATAATATCCCCCCTCCACAGCTGAAGGTAAAAGAAAAACTGCTAGATTTACATCATTTACACCTTATTTCAAAAACTGCCCCTCCCAAAAGAACAATTCACAGGTTTGCCCCCCCCCCTTGGGAAAACCCAAGACATACCATCGTTTTAAATTGTTTTTCTTATTTTCTAAGATATGAAAATTAAATCTGATACGCTCTACTTACGCTCCACCAAATATCACCTTTAAAAAAGGTTAGCATAGAACGCCATATCATTCCTATCCCATTCTATTCTTGTTTATCGATCGTGAATTGTTATTCTTATTATTTACCATTTCATTTCTTTAAGTTCATGTAAGTCAAAGTTCTTTTGAATGCTTTCATGCGTTACATATTTTTTAATAGAAGATTCTAGTAAGCTTTCAAGTATTCAGCCTAGGTTTGAATCAGTAAAGGCATACATTATTTCATTTGTTTTTATACCAGGTGACCAGAAAAAAGTGTACCCAAGCAAAGGATTGTAAAATCGTCAGCAGCTATCCAGCACCAGAGTGTTCGGCTCTTTAATATCTGTACACTCTAAAGAAAGGTGCTCTTATATATATAAATGGATTTCTTTGTTAACTGTATTGCATTCCGTATGTCGTATGTTCTCAGATCCATACCTTTCTTTGACTGTTCCAGTCATAATCAAAATCTGTTATATTAATTTTTTTTAAACATCACTATTAATGTTACGAAATATAATATGGATCTTAAATATAGTTAATGACAAGTAAAATTATAAAACTCAATCTACCAAAGGACTAAAATTAAATTGTCAGTTTTCTTTGTCTGTACTCGTCCTTGTGTTTATTACAGGTAAAAAAAAGTTTCTAGAGATAGTAATATTCGTCAGTTTTTAGTGATGAAGCAAGAAACATAAAAAGCGACCTGGAGATGCAATAGATGTGGTGGCCAAGGAGCAGGTATCACATGCTATAATTTCTGAACTGCATTTGTTTTTTAATTAGAGGATACAACGAATGAAAAGGGAAGTAAAATTATGCATAGCCTTCGGCGTCTTGTTCTAGAATTTTAATTATGAACATATTCTTTTTTTTAATTTGAGAACAAAGTTATTTCAAATGTCGGGGTAATGTTATGACATTTTTTATTCTGGACACAATTATGGAAAAATGAGGATAAAATGCAAATAAAATTATATTCGGACGTAGCCTTCGGGGTCAAGTTATGAAATTTTAATTCTAAACACATTTTTGAAAATTTATGACCAAAAAAACATAGCAAGTCGATTTTTTTTGGAAATATGCGAGCTTAATGGTGCATTTTAAGACACATTCTGGGATCAGGCGAGGGATGTATCTCAACATACCCCCACTCCCCCCGTACATTCTTGGCAACAATAATTATGTGTGACAATCAGAAACCTTATTGAGAAATCGTTTTATAAATAACTGTAAACATAAATGAACTTATTGGCAGTGTAAATATTTCTAAACAATAATTGAAAGTTTGATATTCACATGGTAAGCATTTCTATCAGGACATTCACCAATCTTCTAGCATCTTTAAGTATGTATATAGGCCAAAGATCAAACGGAATGCGATTAAAATCATCAACAGTACAGTCATCAAGTTCCTTTGTACAAAATCTGGCCATACAAGAGGAAGTTTGCGTAGATTTAGGGAACCATATTCTCTGACAACTCTCACAAAGGATGAAGTGGCACTTTTTATTTGTCAAGTAGTGTATCAAGTCAGGACGGAAAACATGAAATGTTGCTTGTTGAAGGCATTGCTGGATACAATGGTCGTGGCGTGACTCGTTCTCTGGTGTGAAAATGAGTTTGAGTTCATGACGAAACACTTCTAACCTTTCTCTGAAATGGCAACTTGACAAATTCGCTTCACTACTCTCATGACTTTTGCATTTTCTATAACAGAAGTCGGTGTTAGAAAAAATGTGATTAGAGCTTAATCTACAATACGAACTCTGCACTATGCTTTCCAACAGAGACAGGCTATTTTTAAGTTCTGAAATCCTTATATCCCTCATGTGGTTCTGGATAAAACAGGTTACTCCAGGATACCATTTATCATTTGTCATTTTATTGTTATCATTAAAAGAATGCTTGGAAAAAATCTCATCACTTAGTCCAGTGAAAAGGCCACAGCATGCTGATCGTAATTCTGATAATGTGCTTGATGTATTGAGAAGTTGTATTTTCTTGGTGTTACGCCAGTGGTAGCCAGGACATCGAGCTACCTCCCCTCTCCACACCAGCCATTTCCCATCACAGAAAAAGAAGACAACAGATGACAACAGGTGACTGTCAGATGTCTGTGCATCCCATATGATTTGATAGCTGATCTGTGCTTGCATCTGGTCCTGAAAACGCCGAGGAACACCTTCCTGCCAAATTCGAGCTGCCCAACAATGCACACTACTGTCTAAGAGCATGCAGACAACGTTAGGTTCCAGGGTTAATTGAACAAACTCTGGAAAACATAATGCAAATCGTGTCAGAGGCTGCATAACGAAGTGTGGAAGGTCGTTTATCCCGTGAAGATATAGATCATTGGTTGTCAACATGAAATCTTGGGAGGATTTTTGGTCTGAAGGAAAGCAATATCTGAAAACCTCAGAAACATTTGGAATGTTATTAGCTAAGGCAGCTGAAATCCAGGTTTGGAAAAAATGCTTGAACATGCTGAGCAAAAATAAATCATTGTCCCATGAGAACAAAGAATGACTTTGAACATGTTGGTGTGTTATATCTTGAAATGTATAAAATGTCAATACCATCAAGGGATGAAACTGATGAACTAAGCAAGTGGTATCGAAGTCTTTGTCTGTGGAAAAAAATACAATGTAACTGTTAGTTCCACATAAAACCTAAATTATTCAGCTTAAAAGTTAACTCAAGAGAAAATTTCATTTCATGTAATAAGACTGGATAAAGGTTATTATCAGAATTTATATAAGACTGGTGGCTTAGTACCCGGTCTTGCCCGGGAAGGTTACAAAAAAGAAAGAAAACACGAACACGCTGACTCTTTAACCACCAAGTAGACCCCGTCCTTATCTATCTGCTATGCGCAAATATGCCCCCATCCCGCTTTAAAAATCATAGTTTTAAAACAACCTATATTCAGTTCACTTTTTGTATCAGCTTTTGTTTAAATCAGCTATTAAGATGGAAAGGGAACTTTGTGCGTGCTGAACGTGCGAGTTAAACACTTCCGGGAGATGGCTCATCTTTGTTCATGACCATGGCGCGTATTTTACAGAGAAAATATAGTAAAACTAGAAAGCTAATTACTTTTCTTACAGTCGACCGATTTTCACCAAAAGCTTGATCACACATTTGGTAATATCTACCAACATTTTGTTTCAGATCGATTGATTGAAAACTGTGGCTGTTTACACACACATAAATAATAAACACACATATTTGAATCTTATTATGAAGATACATAAAATCGCTTTAATGCCACCTTTAAATGAAACAAACTTGACATCTAGCGAATATTTACAAATCAGCGAATAAGTCTCAATATATTTCAAACATAAAAGGATGGCTTATAAATTTCCAATGTAATCAAATGTTAGAACTAGAAAAAATTAGTTCTCATAGAGAGTACGTCAGAGACGAGTATTATTTAACTTCGAGCAGAAAATTTATAACTAGTATGGTCACTCTAGTAAACAGGGTCACATTTCGAATTTTTAAAAGTGTGGACCATTTGCTATTTCGTCTCCAGTATAATTATTGGAAAATGTTGATTTATTTTAAACAAAACAAAATCATAACACTTCGTATATGAGCTTGAAATAGTAAGAAACCCCAAAACATTAAACCAATCTCTTCAAAAATACATTCAGGCAAAACAGGACAGACCATAGGTACGTCAAACCAACTATTTATAACCGCACAAAGAGGCAGTTGTAAATATATCCCTATTCCTAACCCTTTTCCTATTTTTGCTAGGATGATATAGCATGGTAGTATTCCCAAGCCTTGCTGTCGCTCGCTACAAAATGTATGACTCTGAGAACATATACCTGTCGGCGGAGGATCTCGGGGTCAAAGCTTTTGGGCTATAACCATGACCTTATGTTTGCTTAGAAAGTAACGAAAATCATAATTCTACTTTTGTGTATGTGGCCACATTATGTTCGCAAAATAAAGATAGAAAATAAAACATAAAGGGGCATTAAGTGCAACAGCTCTGTTAAACAAGATTTGAGAAAACAATTTGTGAAAAACATTTTATAAGATCACTTAAAAGAGCCCGTATGCAATATATCAGTGTCCTACTTCCAACGGTGCGTCGGCTGCCTGAAGGACATACATGGAAATCATTTAAGTTACTTAACTCTGTTATTTTTTTAATTTTGAGATACAGCTTTTAGGGAACCACTAAAAGAGTATGTTTGCAAGGTTTCAGGTTTCTACCTTTGACGATGTAACAATAGCGTGTTCGCCGACTTAAAAAAAATACACAAAACTCAGGGGCCATAACTTAAGAAATTTGTGGTACAATGCCTTTAGAAGAGAAGAGCCTATATGCAAGATTTCAGATGCTTACCACTGAAGTATGACCATAGCGTGTTCGTCAAAGGAACAAATAACATATAGAAAAATATCACAAATATTTCTAGAAAATAGAGATTACAGCTTTTAGGGAACCACTAAAAGAGCATGTGTGCAAGATTTCAGATTTCTACATTTGGCGGTATGCCCACAGCGTGTTCGCCAACATGACAAATAACATATTACATAAAACTCAAGGGTCATGCCTCTGCCTCTTTTTTTTAAAGACTGAAGAGTTCAGATGCTTAACACCGAAGATATTACCACAGCGTGTTCGTCAATTGAACAAAGAACATATAACAAAAAACTCAAAAGGGGCCATAGTTATTCACAATTAATCACAACTATTTCTGATTTAAAAAGCAAAGATTCTGAACTCTATACCATTCTACTAAAAAATGAAAGAGACAGACAGACAGACAGACAGACCGACAGAGACACACACACGGACACACACCTACACAGAAACAGGACGAAATTGTACCTCTACTGAAAATATAATTGTGATAATTGAAAACAGACACGTTGCCAGGATTTTGAAATAGGGGGGGGGCAACCTTGAATATTATAAAAACAATCTCCTGCTTTGCGTGCTCAATCGGCGACCATTTTTGAGACTATTTATAAATTGTACAAATTTAAAGCATTTTGGCTCTCAAATGGGAGGACATTCCCCCATGCCCCCCTGGCTACATGCCTAATTGGAAAGCTTAAACACTTTTCCATATGCAATCACACACAAAAAACTCAAACATACAACTTAAACAAAATGAAAATAATAATTTAAAACACGACAAACTTAAATTTGGGTGAGCAAAAGTTAATTATATTTGAGATTAAGCAAAATGCAAAAAAAGAAAATTAGCAGCAGAAAAAACAAATAAAATAAACAAGACAATGCAAAGTAATCAAAAGAAAAATTAGCTGGAATACAAAAAAAAATTAAACAAAGCAAATAAAAAGAAAAATAATAACAGGATCACAAAAAAATTAAATAAACGAGACAAAGAAAAATAGCCAGTTAATAAGGAATAAATGCAAAACAGATGCTGGAATTCTGGGTTAATTATGAATATAAGTAATTAAGATTTGTACCTGATTGAGAAAAGCACAATGCGTGTCTCACATGTGTATCCACAAAATGACGGTCAGTGACAACAAATGCCAGTTTGGGGTGAGTAAGGTAACATGATGTCAGTGTCTCAGTGGGAAGTCCTCTCAGGATTTTCTGTAAATCAAATCAAAGCAAAAATTATGTTAAAACATATGAGTGTATAAGTTAAATACTAACGATACGTCATGGCTATTACAAGGTAGGTATGTAAAGTTTCCTGTGTTATGACATATGTCAATAAGACCGAGGTCAGAGAATTTCTATGGATGGCCTCAATTTACTTTACTGGTATTTCAGGATTAAAGATTAACGTGACAACCGAAACATAGGGTTGCACCTCCCAGGGAATCGAACCCGGGATATCCGCGTAGTTTTGTATTATTTGTAATGCATGTTTTCAAAAAGATGATCTAAGATAGGGACAGCTAGTAAGTGTTTGTTTGTTTTCTATCTTTTTTGAATATTTTATTTAAGCAAAGAGTCAAAACTGTGTTGCAAACATTATTAAATCATGATTGAGATTTGAAATTAATGCACAAAAGCACAAAACTTGTAGAAATTGTTGAATTTGAAAATAATATTACCTAAAAGATGATTTCTAGTCTTCTTATGACGATACTTTGACAGCAAACATAACGAATTTTCTTACACATATTCGTTGTTTAGTTATCAATATTTGTTATCTGCTTTTGTATTCCTTTAAATGCGTTTTGAAGGAAATTGACATGGATAGATTGCGTCAGAATACGTAGGTCATTCAAAAAGTAATGCATAAAGTTAAATAAAACGAGTAATTGAAACGCAATCTAATTGAAAATGTACACGA
>JAUUEB010168884.1:0-14174 GCA_032362205.1 Clione limacina
TGTACGAATCAATTTACAACGAATTTTTTGGCAAACTATGTTTTAAGGTTCCTAAAAGTGTTTTCTATCAATATATTGCACGGGTCGATTTTCAATACAAAATGTTATTGTTTAAATGTTTATATTATGTTGTGTTGACCCATTTTCTTATGACGCGTTGTGACGTATATACCTCGTGGGGCGGTGTGGCAACTAGTGTGACATTAAATATGAAAATTGTGCGTATTCTATTGGCCCCCTGGCGTCGTGGTTAGAGCGTCGAGCTAATAACAAGAAACGCCGCGGTTCGAGTCTCAGTAGCGGCAAATCTTTCTTAAATTGCCTAAAAAATCAGGATTCTATTTTTGATTTCCCAAACCTCGGAAAATGGTTTAAGGTCGTTTAACAGAGTCGGAAAATTATTGACGATAGTTCCCTCTTTCCTTGTCGTCGCAATTGACGATTCAAGGCAATAATGCAAGCGCAATGCATCATGGTTCCCGTGCATTATAGGAATATAACTGCACGATTTAATACATTGAATTATATAGAAAAATACGGATTCAATATAAAAAAAAAGTCCATTTTGTGAAAGAATTGTGCTTACCTGTGTCTCTGTTAGCGCTAAAGGTGAAATTGAACATTACCACTGTGAGCCATGATGATTTCGATAGAGAAATACAATGGTCTTTTCCGCTCATTCCCGAAATTAGTTTCACTGAAAAAAATCACTAGGAAAAAAAGACAAAGACGAAAAACAAAGAAAAAGAAGAAGAAGAAGAATAAAAACCGAAAGAAGAAGAAGAAGAAGAAGAAGAAGAAGAAAAACGAAAGAAGAAGAAGAAGGAGAAGAAGAAGAAGAAGAAGAAGAAAAGGAAGAAGAAGAAAAAGAAGAAGAAGAAGAGGAAGAAGAAATTAAACATTCATACGAAATGCATCATATTCATCTGAGTAGAAGATAAAAGTCTTCGAAGCCAATTACTTTTTCTGCTGGTACATGAAAAAAAGGCGCTACACTTCACACCTGGGATGTACCGATGTTCAGATGTACCGATGTTCAGATGTACCGATGTTATGATGTACCGATGTTCAGATGTATCGATGTTCAGATGTACCGATGTTCAGAAATATTATTATTATAATGTTTCAATTTACAACGAATTTTTAGCACACTATGTTTTATTGTTCCTAAAAGTGTTTTTAACCTTAAAACATAGTTTGCCAAAAAATTCATTTTTAATTGATTCTTACAAGGGTCATGCAATGTGTACTCACCCATGAAATGATGTAATTCTAACTAATATGCCGCTGGTCAGGACCCGTACACGGGTCGATTTTCAATAAAAAATGTTATTGTTTACAATATATTGATAGAAAACACGTTTAGAAACCTTAAAATATAGTTTGCCAAAAAATTCGTTGTAAATTGGTTCGTAAAGTGGTCATGCAAATTATGGGTACTCACTCATGAAATTGTGTAATTCTTACTAACATACCGCTGGTCAAGGCCGCTGTGCCGGTCGATTTCCAATACAAAATGTTATTGTTTGCAATATATGGTTAGAAAACACTATAAGGAACATTAAAACATAGTTTGCCTAAAATTATAGGAGTAATTGATCCGTGCAGGAATTATTCAAATTTTGCAAGAGGCTTATTTAGGCTATAAAATTAAATCTAGTCGAGGAGACCAACAAAATTTCATTTTTTTCTGGGTTATGGCCCTTGAAAGGTCACCCGGTTCGCTTTTATCCCACACAAATATTTTTCTCAAATTCTACTTTCTACATTAAATGTTGGAAACTCACGTATATTAGTGTTACAGACATATTTAGTTCCCTTTAGATGAGATTAAAAAATTAACATTCTATTGGTTTGATTACCCTCCTACACGTAGGCCAGAAACATCATGCTCCATGATGACTACTCAGACTATGACGCTGTGACAGGACTCCATCACAAGACTCAGTTTGGACGACCGCAGTGGGATACTATTTTCAAAGAACATGCAGAGGCTCATAAAGGGTAGGCATAAGAAGTCACCATTCTATTTTATTCTTTTATACATAAGAAGCGCCTTTTGCTATATTGCACCAATATAGCTCCAAACCTAGCAAAAATGTCAAAAAAATAACCACTGAATGTTATCTTTATGTCACCTTCAATGTGCACTGAAATGGTTAGTAATTTTGGTTAAAAACGCCATTTATTTGAATAACAATTTTTAGTTCATATTTTTTTAATGTAACTTGACCTTTTCCTTTCTTTTTTTATCATCAGGAACAGAGTTGGTGTTTTCTTCTGTGGTCCAAATGCCCTGTCTTCCTCGTTACACAAGCATTGTAATAGAAATTCCAACCCAGAATCAAAAACTTATTTCTACTACAATAAAGAAAACTTTTGATATATATATATTGATATTAGTTATAGAAATGAGATTAAGATTATATGCTCTCTGATGGTAAGCATCGTGATTATTTGTTTAGGTTGTTTAACCTACTGAGTGATTGATGTCTGAATCTTTTGGTTTTGAACATTCTATAGAGTTGAAAAAGAATGTTTTTATATGAGTAGATGTATTCCATAAAAAAACAAGACAAAAACAAGCGCAGATAATTAAAGGCCTTCATGAAGTGAACTCCTTTGCACTATGAATGTCGAACAATGCAGTGTTTATTTCCCATTCAAATTTATTTCCAGAAAGGATCTATTGCTTTTGAACATGAATATGACATTTTGAATAACGATATTCTAGAAATTCAAACACATTGAAGTCTAAGGATTTAAATGATCTTCAACAGCTCTAAAGATGAATATCAGATATTTTTATGTTGTATTCATTTTTTCAAGTTGTAAGAATTTCAATTGAAATTGAGATGTTATAGATAAAGTCCTTAGCCTAGAGTTTCAGGGTGTAAATGCATCATCAGGATGAATAAAATGAAATTTCCTTCTTTCTACTTTCTTTGAAATCTCCTGATAACACTTTGTTTTTAAACTCTTATTCAATTATTAGTTTACACATCAGAAACAGAAGGTCTTGGGGTTCAGCCACAGCTGGATAATAAACAAGTTATTTTTACAACTTGTTATTAAACAGTGGTCCTCGCTTGGAACCCGGTATTAAGGTATTGGTGCTTAAACCTGTCAGCTAGTTTGTCAGTGTACTGTGTGGCTGGTAGTGTAAATGAGTTGTGCTTTCTATTGTATTCAATAAGTAGCAACACTACAATTATCTAAGTGATATTATTGGTGATGTATAACCTTACAAGTATTGATGGAGAGTTTGAAAAAGTCCTCATGATTGTTCATAATTTTGTCCCCAAAACATTGATTCCCTTTAATGTGTTCACATGAATAAGCCTCTAGTGTAAAAAGAATCTAGTTAATCAAAACTGTGTACACTCTCAACATAATCTTTCACTCACTAAAATGACTTTTCACGTATATGTCTTTCATATTACTTTCATGTTAAGGAAATACAAAGTAACTCAAACTTTTCTAGGTTTTGGTCTGTTCTTAATTTTTAGGTCTTTCAACATCGTACCTCTGTGTGTATAATAAAAAATCTTTTAATTTATTGACAGTTTTTCTAGAAATGCCTCTGGCATAATTGTAGAAGAAATTAAACATGTCTTCAATACTTTGTTTTGCCTTGTCATAGCCCCTTTATAATTTTCTCATCTGGCATTATTTTACACTTCGGTTTTATTTTACTTTTCTTGAATTATATTTAAGTAAAACTTAATAATGCACATATTTGTTAACAGTTAATGTTGACTCTTTTACTGGTAACCTTCCAGTAAGCACCTATCTCTAGTCATTGCTGATCTCAAATTTCACATGCTATTTAGATGCTTGAATTCTCTATTTTTGACTACTGAATTAGTAAATTTACCTTCTATTAATTCATCCAATAATGACAATTATGAGATCAGTTTAGGATCAAAGCATTTTTCCACAATATTTTTAACTGCCTTACTTCAATGCTTTTGTGGAATATGTATAGTGGTATGCAAGTTATGCATCTATTATTGAGAATTAATTAAATTCTAACATTTGTTTGAAAAAAAGCAAAATTATCTTTTTGGAGAAAATCAAGTTTAAAATAGTATTAATTTTATCAATCAACACTTAGCGTTTTTAAGAAAATAATATTGGAATTGATGCATATAATTACTGTGTTTTAAAGTCTGTTCCAGAAAAAAATACAAGTCTGATTTTTGGTAAATTCAAAACCACTTCATCATCGGACTGAGAAGTTTGCCTTCAGTGATCTTCAAAAGTAGGGGAATGAGGAGTACGGGTCCTGATTGAATTAGGGATAATGCATAATGTGGTAGTTTCCCGTTGCTTTCCACTCGTCTCTACTTTTGCTTTACCTAAATAGGTAAGCTACTCTTTTCTTTGTGGAGCGAGGCCGCAGAGTGGGCGGGGGGTGTGTTTTTGGAACACAAAATATCATCGAGCCGAGAGATCAAACCCACAGTGTTTTTGGTGATAGCTCGTCGCCCCTACCAACTGAACTACAGGGCCCCTAAAATTTACAAATTTTACAAATACTTTATAAAAAAGCATAGAATGAGAATATAGCTGTAACACTTTGAATTTGGAATCTTGTTATTACATTTTTATGTTTTGACTTCAGAGCTATTGCTATTTCTTGTTAATTTGAAATATACCTCTAATATTTTGTTCAGAAATGTTTGAATACTTAATATTATACTTTAAAGCTGTGCTTTCATTTCCTGTTTTTTTTCGTTTTCAAATAATTGCTTTTACATTGGAAACTGTTGTTTCCATTTGTTGTATAATGTTTATATTGCATTTAATGTCTACCTGTAAGGTGATATACTTGATCTGATTGATTCAACAATACAGTTGCCTGAGAGTAGCTTCCACCTTACCACACTTTATAAACTACTCTTTGTCTAAATTCATGGTGCCTGGCAGCACTAAAACGCTTGCAATTAGACATCTGTGGGTTAAAGTAGAGCTGCCAAACATGTTTGCTTTATTTTAAGGGAAGCAACCCAAATCATACATTATTCATGAATCACACCGTATTACAGAGAATAAGTCAAGCGCACCTTATTTAAGTGCCTATTTCTGTTTATTACTTCTGTTTTATCCTTCAGAAAAGATATTAAAAACCGTCATAAGTATATCTAACAACATTTCTGGTGCTTGACACATGAATGTTTATGACAATATCTTGCCAGTAATGACATACTTTTTCTATCAAGATCTGCTTAAGAGATTCACCAATGCTATGTATATCTTATTTTCATCTGCTTTTTGAGAATGTTCAATCCATGTTATCTACATGCTATGCAAATGTTTTACCAGTGAAATATCTTTTTGAAATATGATCCATCTGTGCCTCATGTTTACCCTTTATATATTTTATGAACTCTCTTTGCTTTTCAAATGAATATGAGCCCTTAAAGAATGCTCAACATAAGTGTATTTTTATCATTGTTCCTTCTATTTACATGTTTGTGTGATATGATGTTTGTTAAGAAATCATGGAGAGCAACAAAACACTTTTTAGAGCAGTTGTAATGAAAAGGCTAGTAATTTTATGATATTTCATAATGTATCCTATTCAAACGAGTTGGAATGTAATTTTAACAAATTTAATTTTTCATAATGGATTTTTGAAAAGTCAACAGTTTTTGTTTAAAGATATCATTAATTCTTAAATTTAACTTTGATTTTTAAAATTACTTTTGAATAGGTATTGTTGTGGTGGCTATAAGACATTGTTCTTAATGATAGTCTGTCATTTATGTCAGATACTTGTGGAGTTTTTTCAGAAATATAAATGTCATATCTGCGCAATTCTATCTATTTGTGTTACTACAGTCAACCCTGCTACAGTGACAGTGGAAAACTGGTGAAGAAGTGATTCTAGCACTGTAGGGAGGTTCTGACTATAAAGTGCACTATGCCAAAGTGACATTAACGAAATGTCATGTCGGGTCAAGAAACGAGAGGTAATGATGGCGACTCTGAGTAGTGAATGTGACCATGCCGCATGCCTGTACATCTAGACAGTCATGTAGGCATGTATCACAGCTGTTTTCGGAGATGACGTTTTCAACTTTTGTCCCCCTTCAATAAATATAATATAAATTTCGCATTGAAGCAGGTTTAATTGTAGACAAACTAGTGGTAAAAAATTGTTTAGTAGGGAATTTGCATTGTCTGAAAGTCTTATTGTAGCGGGTGTTTATTAACAAAGAAATAGAATGTAAAACCAGTGCTTTGCGAATAATGGCACTGTAGGCGTTTTAATTTATTAGTGAATGGCACTGTAGCAGGATTTGGCTGTATTATCATTTGTTACGATGAAACTCTCCCACCTCGGTTTATATAAGAGCTGTATCTTTTTATAAAGTTGTATCACTGTTGCTCACTGATAAATGCTTTTACTTATGTGATGAATGATTTGATGTCATGGTTTGTACTAAACTGTACTCGGAATATAAAGATACTAGATTTTTAGGTCAGCTTTTTTAATGGTAAAAATGTATTGCTTTATTTTTAAACAAGGTACTTGACAATTGAAGTAAATATATCTATAACCACCAATGGTCCCTCTTAATTGCTGTGTAATCCCTTGTAGAAATGGTATAGTTATATAGAATCAAAATTTAAAACGGAATGGATTAGTAAATAAAACTGTTGAGGGTGGCACTTGCACTTGTCCAATGACCTTGGGTTTTGTACAGGCATTGCTGATGACCTTACATCACATTACTTTTCTTGGTCACTAGCTGTTCTCTGAGACCTTGAAAACTGAGGCCTATCCCCTCCTGGATATTGTCTACATCCTTCTTCCACTATTTCTTGCAGATTAGACTCTGGTGATGATTAGTGTTATTTCTACCCAGAGTTTACCTGGATAATAGAGTTCATTAGAAATGTATTACCTAAATGTTTTAGGATCTTTTCTTTTACCCTTTTAACATGTTTTAAACTTGTATACAGTAATTCTTCCACAATTTTTCACCTGTGTCTAAAGGGAATTCTGACCTTTAAGAACTACAACTTTTTCATAAGCTTTAACATCCTACTTTCAAAATCTGGAAGTCACTTTTCAGATTGGTACCAATTTCCTTAAGTATCACAACAAGATTACCTGAAGCCAATGTTAGTACATTTTATACAGTAGTTTTCATATTCAATTCATAAATGTTAAAATAGTTGAATCAATCGTATATGAGCTTTTCTGATATTACTTTAACATCTCTGTAAAGTGTTTTTTCAATATGCACTTAAAAAGTGTTCACATATTATATGGACACAATCTTTCCATATAGTAGGAGATAGTGTAATTGAACTCTCATTATATTTTAAGCTCATTTTATTTTGTTACTGTATTTTGTGATACATGTGATAAGTAGAAGTTCTATCCAACTGTGAAACAAAGTTGGCTTGTGATCTATATCACTATTGGAATTTTAATTTGTCTGTTATTCTAAAGTTATGTCATAAGTGCACAATTTTAGAATTTTTTAGGAAATTACTAAAAACTTGTACATAATGGTCTAGAAGTCCATAACCATGAACATGGCATCATACTGATTTACATAAAACCACAACAATAACTGATTTACATAAAACCACAACAATAACTGATTTACATAAAACCACAACAATAACTGATGTATATAAAACCACAACAATAACTGATTTGAATATCTCTTGTCACAATACGATTGTAATGGATTTGGGTTTCTTGACCAATGTTTAGTTATATTCTATTATTGCAATTTTCTCAATAATATATTATAGATTTGTAGAGCATCAATATATTGACAAACTATGCATTAATAAAATTTACACATTCCTTATGAGTTTTTTGTTTTCCTTTGACGTATAATGTGATTTCATGTAGCATTGTACTTTATATTAATGTCAAGGTTAGATTGTAATTTCTAACATTAATAAAGTTTAAGGACAATAGCAGTTAATGAACACCCCAAATTCCATACATCAATAGTGTTAGTATAAGACATAGAGAGCAAATGGTCAAATTATGTCCAGCTTTTCAATGTCATTATGACAATCACTTTTATTTTATATCAAATCTAATACCATTGGTTTAATTCATATGATTCATTCTGAATTTTGTTTATTGCCTAGGACATGGTGATTAATGATCAAAAATATATTTAGGCAATGACATTTTTTGGTCAACTTGTATATTAGAATGCGGTAGAATGAAAGACCAATTGTTTTTTTAAGATAACTTTCTCAAACACTGTGTACTCTAACTTGATAAATTTATCTGAGTCCTAAATATATTATCAATGAGAAGATCATTCGCCTCCAATATTGATGAAACATATTTAATGAAAATAATAAATGTAGCACCCAAATGTGAGGATGGCAGATAGCCAATTTCAAGAGTACAGAATCAGTTTAAGAATAATTTTCCCCACACCTATTATGATATTTCATATTTGAGCATAGTGGAGATAGTGAGAGAGAGGTCTACATGGTGGTTAAAAAGTCAGCCAAATTCGTGTTTTCTCTCTTTTTGTATCCTTCCCAGGCAAGAGCGGGTATCAAGCCACTAGTTTAAAATATTCTTTTAACTTAAGCAAACCAACAGAAACAGTTTGCTCATATGGAAGTTGTTCACGTTGAAGATCCCACCCACAGTGTCAGGAAGTTGAAGAATGACGAAATATTTCTATAAGTTTAACCTTTAATTTGTGTCCTTCTTCCAAATTAGCTGTAACTTCAGGTACTGAAGGTTCTTCAGCTTGTGGTTTTCCGGTTAAAAGAGACGACTTTGTTAAGAACTGGGTGCTTCTATATTACAGGGAAATAAAAGTCAGTGTATAAAAAGCTTGTAAAAGCATATACAAATCTTTGCGTCTGGATGAAAACTTATAAATCCTAGTATTTATATCTAAAAGTTAGGGGCTGGATACCCTTTTTAAATTCCTCAACAGAAGCAGAATTTTGTAATTTTGTACTGAGATAGGGACAGCATTCCACAACCGGACAGAATATTGATAAAAAGAGTGCAAGTGCAGATCGGTTTTAAATCTCGGTATGACATAATTTCCGTTTGAGGAAGCTCTAATTTTATTGTTCTGGTGTAGGTGATTTGGTGGTATTATAAGAGATAATTCTAGCTTTTAACATGTTAGTGGCTTTGTACTGTGATCTACGTTCAGATAAAGGTGTCCAGTCTAAATCTTTAAGAAGATGATTACAATTGGTTTTATAGTCATAGGTGTTTGAGACAAATTTAGCTGCCTTACGTTGGATTGTTTTAATATTATTAATGTCTTCAATTAAATTAGACACTGCATGCGTATTCTACTTTGGAGCGCACACATTCTAAATAGCACTGTTCCTTGATGTTCTTAGGACAGGAATAAAGATGACGTTTTAGAAAGAATAGGGCTGAGTTAGCCTTAATAGAAGAATTTATGTGTTTTTTCCAATTAAGACTACTGACGAGGTTTGCTCTTAAATATTTTGCATTTTCAGTTCTTTCAAGAACAGTCCGATGAATGAAGTATTGTAAATCAAATTTTTAGGCCTGAATGAAATTAACTGACATTTTTGGGGATGGAATGACATTTTCAATTCAATCTCCCAATCAGTTAGGGTGTTAAGGTCTTTTTGTAGGATATCTGCATCTTTTTTACCATAAATATTTCTATAGAGAAGGCTATCATCAGCAAAAAGTTTGACTTTATATATAACAGAATACTTCCTGAAGTCAGATAGTGACTGTTGAATTGTGCGGAAGGAAAATAAAAAATATTTTAAAATTATAATATGAGGGTAGAGGAGTCATGAATGCAAAATTGGTCTCAATTGTATGAAAATAATTAATTAACATATATCTTTGTTACACTCTATTTCTTTACGGAATCAAGAGTGCTATATACAGTCTACTACATTAACTTGTGAAATAAGAATTAATTATACAGTAAGATATTTTTTAAAGAATTATACAAACAAAAATTAAGATTAACAAAATGTGGAAAAATATTCTCTGGACGCTTAAATTTTGCTATATTTATCTAAATGGCATTTATTATGAATCTGATTATATTCCTTTTGTGGTTGAATTCAACCACACATATTACATATTACTACTTTCATTATTTCAACATACAATAACTCCATAATAAAATAATAAAAATGAAATGACAATCGTTTAAATACGTTTGTGAATATTGCACCATGCATGATAGGTACATGTTGATCAAAATATCAATATTTGACAGAATATGACATTGAGGACACCTATTGCTTGCTTATTTTATTTGGTAAACTCTTGTTCATGAGCAGAATGCAAGCACTAACCAAAAGACCTTGGCAAATGCGACCCGCTTCTGCCATATCTCTTGTATAATGTCGAGCATTTGACGCCCACATTTTGACGTATAAAACCCGTGCTCAGTCCCCTTGGCCAGCAGAGATTAAATGTCTTCGGATAAGTCCGAACTAACTCCTTTTCATCTAAGGAATAAATATTTTGTCAAGCCGATAATTGCTTCAGAAATGTTCTGTCCTGATTCCAGCATTTCTTTGGCATAATATTACAATGTTGACCCGCAGCCATTAACCCAAAATAACAAAACCAAGATGTCTGACAATGTAGAACAGTTCTCAATTAATTTGCTTTAGACTTGTTCCTAAAGTCATTGCCTGTACATGCACAGATCACAATACCAGCCAAGGCTGCCAGCGTGAAGATCCCTGTTTTAGGCAAACAAAAAAGAAAGATAATTATAAGATATGAACATGCATATAATGAAGCTTTTTAAGAAGTACAGCAAGGGGAAAAGTAAAAAGAGGGTGGAAGGAGAAAAATACAGGCAAAAAGTAAATAGTGAATGATTTTTTGAATATTGAATTCCTTGAGCGAAGAGAAAGAGACATTTACGACAATATGGTGTTTTCTTGGATTCCGTATCCAGTAATATTATTTTTCATTAACAAGTGACCACAAAGGTAATTCTCGTAGTTTTTCTTTGAAAACTTTGTAATTTTTACTCTTAAGATAACTGAATTTTGTTTTTTACATCTTACACTTCAAGGAAATGGATTTTGTTAGTTAATGTCTAATCCGATAAACCGAAATTCTTAATGATTTAAAAGAATTTATAGAATGAGTAAAATGAGTAAAATACAAGTAATGCAATAAAATTCAAAATAAAACATAAGTTGTGTTAACACATAAAATACTTCAAACCCGTTCTAAAGGGTTTACAACAAGTTTATTATCTAGTTGTCACATAAGTAATTTTTACTTTCCAAACACCTTACAAGCAAATCAACATATAACTTCAAAGCACTTGATCAAAGTGTGAATAATTTCGCCCACGACACATTGTAAAACATGTTTCAAGAAACACAATCTAAAGCATATATTTCTTGGTTTGTGAAACTCCATCAATTCAGTCAAGAATACGTGCTGTTGTATACGTTATTTCAAATAAAATTGTTCCGATCTTAATTAATTATACTAGTTTTGTCATGCCCTAATCGCAAATGATTGGTGTTTGTTTGTTTTTTACAATTTTTTGTCAATTCTTCTGGCAACGCAATGCTCAAGAATGTTGAGTTTGCACCAATTTGACTGATGCAGTCTGTGTGGTGTGGTCAAAGTTATAGTATTTCACACCTGAAAGATAACTACTCTGCAATGAAATATCTGAAGAATTTGACCCCTATGTTCTATTTTAGCTATTCTAAATAAGACCTTGTTATAGATAATACTCACAAAACAAAGAAGCAGTTGTTGGTATCTCAATCCTATCAGAGTCTTTCAATAACTGTGAAACAATCTCCATACTCCCGTTATTTGGTGCAGGTTTCAGACCCAATATATGGCACATCAATGGATAGATATCAACACTAGGAAAGGTGTCGAGCTCGAAGTTTTCTTTGAAAGATGGACCAAAAGCAAGAAAGAAGGGGTGCATTTCTGGAAGAATATTGTCATATCCGTGGTTTCCAGCTGTCGTGGGGAAAAGAGAAATATTGTTCGTATTTACAAGTCTACTTAGTCACTTAGTCAATAAATACATCCAAACAAGACTTTTAAATCAATATATTTTAGCAACTGCCATATCTAGCTTGCAGGAATTCCTGCTGATACTTGTGGGCTAGATGTCAGCATTCTGTGGTTCATAGTTTTACTACGCATTGAGTTCCATACCTAAACATGTCTAAGTAGCAGTGTGACGCTATCCCTGACATCAAATTAATTATGGTCATAATGGAGACTCCAAATCTATTACAAATTCAGTATTAGATGTCAACGATGGCTGTTAAAAATGTGGATCGAGCAGAATAAAAAAATTGCTTTTGAATAAAAACATACCTCTCTATCCCTTCGGGATGTCGGAAGCACGTTTATTTAAAATTATTTAGCGTCATATGCAGATTCGTAGGAGGGGCGTAGGGGAATGCCCCCCCATTTGAGTCCAAAATGCTCTAAATTCACACCATTATTGACTCTTTGAGTTACACAAACCAAATGCCACCCCTTTCAAAACCCTGGCTCGCTACGCACCTAGTCATATACAGGGTACGATTTTACCGATTATTGATAGGTGTATGAACATGTATATTTATGGTTTTTACTCTTATTCATAGTCTTTTCTCATGCCGACATCCCTGCTGTGCCCTAAGACCATGTGCCAAATCCAAAAATAAAAACAGATAAAAAATATTTAGGTCAACCCACCTAGCACTCTAGCACCATTTAACACCGGAAGTCTTCCGGGCGACGTGATTTTTTGCAGAAACTCCACGATATGTTAAGGTGGCTGCTCGATTAAAAACTATTTGTTAGGCCAAACACAAAATTTATTCCCGACACCAAGTATCGTTTGTCTGTATGTCTGTCTGTGGCCACGATAACTCAAGAAATATACCACTCGTTGGCTTAAAATCTTGTACAATGTTGTAATTCAACCCGATGTAGACCCCTATTTAATTCCAACAAGATCTGTTAACAATTGACAGAGTTATGACATTTAATTTGATTACCAAAGAAGTATATAGATATACTTTATTGGCTCCATCACTGACAGGTTTCTTCTTCCGCCGTTCAAGATGGCGTTTAATAACAGTGCCCGGTGCGCAACTTCTCGCGCGGGACATTGTACTGTGTTCTTTTGCGCCGCGCACCACATGATATGTTAATGAAGCGTATTATTGATTGCAATCAAAGCAGGAATTTAATTTTCTCAATATTTTTCAATACATATTTTGATAAAGTTATATTTAAGTAATGCTGACATGGTACAATAAGGACCAAGGAAATGTTTTATTTTACATGGTGTCGGGTTTGTACTCTATCTGATTACTCATGTTTCTAGTTTGGTTGGTAGTGATATTCTCTTGTTCACATTCAATGGTTTTTTAAATGTAAAACTTAAACTGGTAACTATAAATACTGTACGTGGGGTATCTTTTAGGTTTGGTTATCTTTCGCGAATTTTGCAATTTTTCTCTTGCTCACAAATGATACCACAACGCGAATCGTAAAATCGCATTTCCGGGTCGATCAGTGTATTTTTTTCTAGACTAAAGATGCGTGTGAATTTCTTCTTGTTCATTATTTTTCCCTTTTTCCCTCTCTATTTTTCTTTTCAGGTATGGACTCACGAAATTCAGGTCGGAAATCGCGAAAGATAAAACCGCGCGAAAATAAAAATCGGCATTTTGCGAAATAACAACCTCGCGAAAGAGACAACGCATACATTACATTTCAATGCAACAAGTACAACTTCAGTAAAAGCTGACGTATATAACTGAACACATAAGTTTTATATACAAAATGTGATTTCGCATACTCCATGTGTCACATTGATTGATCATGATTATTTAATACAAGCGATGTGTTACACAGACTTAGTCAATACGTATATGTAGAGGTGTGTCAAACACACTCCTTTTGTGACATACGTTTAATTGGATCATCTCAGCGTGATTCAATATTGAGAAGTTTTAATATAGGGATAGGGTCAATGTACTTATGTTATTGGATCAAACACGACTGTTTCACACATAACGAGCGTTTACATCCAATACACGTTCAATGACCCTGTATTGAAACTTGGTGCGTTTAGCCGTTGTTTTTAACTATCATTTATACTAACAAAATATCCGGTATTATTTGTGATTTCTAAGAAATC
>JAUUEB010168995.1:0-14174 GCA_032362205.1 Clione limacina
GTAGATCCTTACCAACCACTTAACACATATTAATATTATGTAATTAAATTTGAAAAAAAAAGATATTAGTGACTAGCTATTTTTTTGTATATTTTCAACACAACAATGTACGTAATACAATTTTTTTTCAACTAACATTTATTTTTTATTTTCAGTTCATTGCACTTTTGGTATATCTCATTTCTCTTCCTGATTTCGGCATCAAAGAGTGTTGTAGGCGGACTGTCTCTATTTCGCCTTGTTTTCATCTGGCCTTGGAAAACACTTAACACGAGATCAGTATTTGTGTTTCGGAGTTCGTGACCAGCATATCTCGACTTTCTCTTTTTCTGCGCCAGTGTTGAGGTCGAGTAGAGTAGTATACTACTCGAGTAGTACTCAATTAGTATTTTCGCTACTTCTACTCTACTCGAGTAGTCGCGGGATTTTTTAAGAACTACTCTACTCGAGTAGTCGTTCCAAACTACTCGAAGACTACTCTACTCGAGTAGACTTCGAGTAGTTGGAAAAAAAACATGTTTAGTTTATCTAAAAAAAAAAATCAAAATGTTATATTATTCAAGAAAATATATTCCCATAACAAATTAAAACAATTCAAATCTTAAAATAATAATATGTATTAAATTAATGATCTGAAATCAATGAATTTGAAAGAACATAAGGAAGAAATGTTTACTAAACCAGCAGCTCTTTTAGATAGATAACTGCACTAGTTATCTATATTGTAAACATGTCTGTAAACTGAACAAACATTCTTAGAGCAGTTCAATAGCAGTGCTGTTCCTGTAGTGCTAAATTCCGGACATTGACCGATAAAAATCTCTAATGTCTGATCGATTGCAACCAGCCAGGACAAAATGTCCGATACAACCAAACTCTGGTGGACAAATGCCGATTCAGCGTTGCCCATGCGGACAATCGCAAAAACATAAGATATGAATTAAATGATATTCTTCCATCACAAAACATATCGATATAAACTACGACCTTCTGATTTTCAAACTGAAATTGTGGAAAGTGGAAAACCCGTTTCCAGGAATTGTGAATTTCTATTTTTGTGACTACTCGGTAAACTACTCGAGTAGTTACCATTAGATTGTTTTGAGTAGCTACTCTACTCTACTCTACTCAAGTAGTCCACTGAACTACTCGACCACAACACTCGTCTGCACAAAGAGTGTTTTAAAGATTTGTTTTTATCTGACCTTTTCGACAACATTAAGTAGTCAACCCCTATCTCCATCTATTGTTATCTAAATTGAGACAGAACAACACTACAAAAATAACGTTTAGGACATTGTGTGACTAAATAAAAACAAGTCTATATTAATATCATCATTGTCAGGTCAGATGAAATAAAACAATAGATTCTCATAACTTTTTTTCCGAAAAACATAATGAGACATGCGCCTTTTTATTTCTTAGATTTTGTTCGTCCCAAAACACCCATTTCTGTCTCCACCCCAGCGGCTATCTTTCTTATACATATCTACTAAAAACGCGTTGAGGCCCTCCATAAGTTCAATTCGCGCATCCGCTAACATCTAACGCGAAAGCCCTCCAAAGGGAAATTTGAAAAGACGAGGTTGAAAAATACCTTTTTGGTTCATTGAAATCTTTAAAAAATAAATAAAAACAAAACCCATTCGGGGGCAAATTCATCTAGCGAACGATGATGATAATTTATTATCTTTTTATCTGGCCTTAACAGCAATGTTGTCGAAGTGTTTAGTTTAAAGTATTGATCGAAAGAGATTATTTTTGTTTTAAAACCGTGGGTGTTGACAGTTGATATGTTGAGAATGTTGAGAAAATCATTAAATTCGATAACACGCCTGTCATATTTCACTTGTCATTCACACATAGTGAACATCAATGTCTTTGTATAGATTTTTATTTGATTAGAACTTCGAGTCGCTACGCGCTCTAAGTTCGTCAGTAGAAGGGCATGCTCTTTTTTTTACAACTGGAATTTATTCTTACTATAAAATAATTACCTATAGCTTCGATGAGGGGCTTTTAAAAGGCATAATTGAGAGAGTATTTGCAAGATCTTCGTAAACGTGAAAATAAAAAAGTCAGCCTTATCCTTCATCAATTCTATGCTTTTAAGAATGGAATGCAAAGGATTTATCTTTAGATATAACAAATTAAATAATACTTGACCGTATGTTGTTGATACCTGTAAATCCAATGGTAGTATCACTGACGATGTGGTAATAAGACGTCTAAATCACACAAAAGCCCGATGTGACCTTTGACAGTAACAAGCGTCGATTTATAACCATTTGGTGGAAAATAATCAAACAATAATTTTACTTCTATCTCTAATCACACGTAAATACATTTTAAGTAAAAATTATCTATATAATACAAGATAACCTTGAAATGATCTTGATTAGTTTTTTCGTGCAGATAAATATGAAATGCTGTAAAAGATTCTTAGCCAAAAGCTTATATAGTAATATTAAATATATATATTGACCCCAAAGATCTTGAAAATAAAATTTGACCCCAGAAATGAAAACTTCATATCAATAAACGTGGGAAAAGGTATCATATGGCTATTTATGATGATCCTTAGTTGTGGAGATGAACAAAAAATGGACGTCGGCCATCTTGAATACACCCAAATTTCGGAGCTTTTCGCTCAAAATCAAGATGTAGTAATAATATTTTCAGTACCTTAAACCATTGGGTACCTAGTTTTGGAGAGAATGGTCACGGAATCCCTAAAAAGGACTCTACTAAAATATTGATCATATATAATTAAGGTAAATCCTAGCTTAAGACCGTCCTGTGTTATGATAACATTTGGGCCTCCGAGCCATATAAATAGATATGCTAATATAACACTTGGGCCGATCTGCCATACACTTAGTTAAAAGTGTGGCCTTACTGTCAAACGCTTAGATAACATGTAGACCCATCAACCATATGCTGAGATAATATTTGGGAATAACCGCCATACGCTTAGATAATAATTGGGCCAACCCGCCCACCATATGCTCGGAAGATAACAGGTAACGCGCTGCTAAAAACTAAAAACAGGAAATCCTTTTACATTCCCTCAGGGAAAAGATACTCGATCTGGGAGATAAAAGACATAACAGAACAATTCATTAATGCCAAATATAACCGTCATCATTCTTGCTCAAGCGTTCATGATAGCCTTCGAACGCATTGATAAATCAATATCTGATTTAATAGGCAAGCATGTAGTGGATGTATTTTCCAGTAATCGCATATTATATACAGAAGGTGTAAACATTTGTAAAGCATAGTCAGTAGGGGCTAGAATTTGTTTAATCAGCTTATTCGTTGATCGCTGCCATTATCAATTTGACTAATGAGGTTTGTAGTATCACTGAACTATACAGAACAACCACTTATCGTTAACAATTTTAGTAGAGTTTGTCCAATGTGATAATTCCTTTGATTGTGACTGACGATGGAATACACTTAATTATATCCCAGGGAGTTATGAAAGTGAAATAGTATGGTTGTCATTAAGACATTCAACATACAAATGGCCTAATAGTTACTATTACCCATCTCCTTCGACATTTGATAAATTTGGACATCTGGGTCAGTTGATTCAAACTGTCTACCAAAGAAAAATGACATCTTCATTGACCGTTTGACCAGGGAAGGTAATGAAGTGCAAAAGTAAAGAATTATATCAAAATTGATAGGATATTGAACGTGATAATCTTAGATTTCATCATCTCTGGTTTTACTTTCTTCGTTTCTCTCTTTGCTTTTTTTAAAACATTTTTCTTCGAATTGCGGGTGCTTTGCTTCACAATTATTTAATGAGAACATATTTTTTTCCTTTAAGGACCTCTGACCTTATTTGACTCGGATATATCCATGCCATTATACTAATTATTATTTATATTGTTGAGTATATCTACAGTGCCATTATTAGTTCATTCAACAGCCATTGTTTCTCACTGTCTATCTGAGAACCTCTTCGTGGCCTGAAACAGTTAGTTTTACACGAATAAACAAGCGACGGTTAAGTATAGTAACAACTACAACAACAAAATTTATTATCCAGTCTTAGTCATTCAAAAATATCCGTTAACTAAAGTGTCGAATAAATAGATTATCAGGTAATAACATATTTAATCATCCCATGCAAAAAATGCATATAAAGTAAAGCATATGACGACTTCACATGGTTGCTAAGTAATGATTGGTGAATTTATTTTAATGATAGGTAATCAAAACTATATTTTATCTTTATTTTGCCCCAGATAAAAGGCAAAAATATAGCATTATTTCTTTTCGCGTGTGTTTAGATCCGGATAGCTCAGTAAAATGCCTTTGGAAAAAAAACACTTTCAGTCCCCTACAATTGTGTTGGGAAACAGAAACATTAATTTTGATGACAACAATTGTATAGACAAAATCCCGTGTGAGATTTTTATTTACGGTTTTATTTGATTGAACTAAAGGTTACGTTTATAAATTTCACTATTTAAGATTAAGTTAGTGAAGCTTCCGTGCAGTTTACCATTATTCATATCCGTTATCCGAACTTGTAAGACAGATTTGCCAATTAGGACAGAGGGTCTATATATTTGATATTTCTTTTACATAAACCAATCAACACAAAAACGCCGGAACGGAAAACACAACAACGACAGCTAAACGCAGGACTAAATAAAGGAACGACGACGGCTCAATTTTTAATCTTCAAGAACGCAAAAATTGGGCTTTAAATAAAAATATAAATATCGCTACACGATCCGCAACACATGAAACTATAACTAAAAATGGTGCAAATTAAGAGCATTTTGGATCTCAAATGGGGGGGGGGCATTCCCACACTTCCCCCGGCTACGCACCTGGATATCTTCATGTTCCACTTTGTTAATGAAGAATTTTGTTTTCATTCACTAAAATCATGCATGGTGGAAATTAATTGTGTCTCACGGCTATTCTTTTGCCTAAAGCCATGTTGGGCACAATTAACGCAGGGAACTAATTTTTTTGAAGTCGTGTATCTTATTCTACAGATAATATTATCTAAATGTTGTGAAGAAATAAAGCATTATTTTGTTCAAGCTCCTTTTTCGATTGTTTAGAAAAGGTGAGCAGTATCTGCTTGGGTTCAAAATGCAATTAAGATAAACAATCATTTGAAAGATCATCTCACCTTTCTGACATTACTGAAGACATTTTGGGTTAACCTCATAGACTTTAACAACTAGAGTTATTATTCTTGAATAAGTTAAAATATTTGTTCAATGAACGAAACGAAAGAAGTGAACATGTACAAGTCTGTTAGTACAGGGTGATTGTTTTAACCTTTGCCTCTGTAACATGATCGTAAGTATAATTCAATATAGTGATATTTGAAGAATCTTTTAAATGCGTTTCAAAATGATAATAGTACAGCTATTTGAAGGTTGTCTTCTGTTGTCTTAGAGTCGCTATTGAAAGAATATAAACAGCAAAGGCATCAGGAATAAATAAGTCAAGCCGATATTCAGTCTTATATTTATTTAAGAAGACACTTTGTATCCACATTATCTCCTTTGTCTTATATTTGTCGTCATCACATTCAGGACACACCCAGACCAGCTCTTCTTTCCCTGAAAGATTCGCCATCTTTACTGTGAGCTCCTCCCAGTGTCGGTAAATGTATATACAAGAGCGAATTTTGATGGATATTTTGCAATATGTATGTAGTCTTAAATAACGAGCAGTGTAAGGTAATGCCAGTTTGAATCAACAGGCTGCCTATTATCCAGTTTCTGAGCTTATGAAATGTTATTTACCCGTTTTGAAAAATGCGTACTTAGATCACATTTGGCCATCTGTGATTCGTTTATTGGTCCCTATCGAATTGCATATAAGACAAATAGAGGAGATAAAGATGCCATCTTTTTTTGACTGACAATAACTCTAAATATCTTCATTCCAAAAAAACTCATTTATCAAATAATATTGATTGTTCCGGTGCATTAAATACGATAGAGCCGCACAATTTAATGATTAAACTTTTAAACATTGAAGTAAACAAAAGTAAAGCCCTGCGGATTCTGAACTGTCTGTTTATTTGTTTACGCGGTCTGAAAATAACCCACATACATCAACAACTATTGTTACTAACAAAGGAGTGCCCCAGGCAACAGCATAATTCTCTATATTTTTAATCTATAAAGATAAATGCAAAAGCGTTTTCAATAACAAAATTGTCTTTAAATACGCAGACGAAAATTCTATTAAAGACCCTATAAGATCACAAGCCGATAAGACCTTTTGAACTGGTGTCAAATTATGTACAATAATGTGAAGATCACAACCTTTTGCTAAATGTCAAAACAAAAAGAAATTTGCTACCCGCTGCTTTGTCATGTGATCAAACGTCATCAGGTCACCTGACAAGAAGTTCATAACACGATTCAGCTGACGAAGATTGCTCCAGCTGAGTTTTCAATTTCATCTCGAAGGTAAATGGATAAATCATTCTTATTAAAAAGGAAGTTATTTTCGATTTCAGATCAAACGAGAATGATCATGACGCAGTTGAGTTAAAAGGTGAGCCGAATGAGAAAGGAATAGATGGAGATGTGATATAGAGTATACAATGAGTAAAGTGTGTACATTACGTTATTCGAACAATAATTCTATGTGAAAATAAAACAAAACATTATGATTCCAATCTTGAGTAGAGATTGCAGGCAACAAACAAGCTGGGTAAGCTTCACCGAAATATCTTACTAAGCCAAAAGAGTACATTTCTAATCCGCGTAAAAGCTTCACCAGTTGAAATCTGATAAAAAATGAAACCAGTAATTACCAAAGAACCAAAGACAAACAGGCCCTCCTGGATCAGTCAGGTGTAGTGTACCATATCAGCTGCAACGACTGCCCATCCACTTATGTGGATGAAACTGAAAGACGGATTAAATAACACCACCGCACTTCCTCCCCAGTTAGGCACCATGTTGACTTTAATAAACACTCAATAGATGAAACATCAGTGTCAGTTCTACACAAAGAAGCTGACTGGTTCAAAAGAGGTGTAGCTGTGGCAATATTGGTCCAACAAAAGTCCCCAAATCTGGACAGGGGTTACCCGCTGCTTTGTCATGTGATCATACATCATCAGAGCACATGACAAGCAGTTCATAACATCATTCAGCTGATGAAGCTCGTCGGATGAGCTTCAAACTCCTACTCGAAGGTAAATGATCAAATCATTCTAATTGCAGTAATTACTTAATTGACCCGGCATACCGCCTTTCACATAGTAAAGGCAGGCTTAATTATGAGGAAAATTAAGAATGTAAAACTAGGGATTAGAGGGACAAAATTACTTATAGAAACCAAGTTATAGACAGGCAAAATGGAATAGAGCACCTTATTCCACACAATAAAACATAGATGTTTGACAGAATTGTAGATAATTACCAACCACTTAACAGATTTGGACAGGAAAAAGAAATTGTTGTGTTTTTTTGCGCTGGTACCTAGTCACGTTGTAAATGAGTGTCGTAGTCGGGCCGCCTCTTTTTCGCATTGATTCCATTTTACCTTGAATAACACTTGTTGTCATGACACCAGTATTTGTGTTTCGGAGTGCAAGCATATCTCAACTTTTTCTTTTGACTGCCTCAAGAGTGTTATAAGGATTTGTCTTTATCTGCACCTTTTGACAATACTAAGTTGTCAACCCATATCTTTTCCTGCTGTTACCAAGACCAAGACCAAGACAGAAAAACAATCAATACAAAAAATAAATGTTTTGAACATTGTTCAATGAAAACAGGTTATATTTGAATCATGATGGTATACAGGAATGCGGTCGAAGTGTTTAGCTAAAAGTATTGATTGGAATATATCATTTTCGTTTTGAAGTAAATAACCGTGGGTGTTGACAGTTGATATGTTCAGAATGCGGCGAAAATCATTAATTTCGATTTCAAGCCTGTCATTTTTTTTATTTGTCAATGAATCAAATATATATTTTTTTAAATATAAAATGTGTCACTTTATATTTGATTTGAATGTCCAGTCGCTACGCGCCCTCAGTTCGTCGGTGTATGGTTATGCTCTACTTTACCAATGAAGTTTTACTATAACATATTTGCCATTAGGTTCGATGATAGACTTTTATTGTGTTTCTATTCAGGCATTACTGAGGGGGGCTTTTGCTAGATCTTCGAAAACGTGATAAATGAGAAATACTGGTTCATCGTTTACTTATTGTATGCCTGTTTAGAAAGGAAACGAGATCTTTAAATAGAGCAATGTATCATTTCGGTATTATTAAATGTTGTCAAAATTATTTGAAGCCATGACTATGTGCGTTGATTACAGATATAGTGAAAAGCCGTGATCATACATATAGATTAAGTCAATGCATGTGATTTGCCACAACTTGGTGAATAAGGTTGCTGGGGAGAAATTCCCCCACGTAACCATTGATTTGTCTCAACTGTTGTTTGATTGATACGAGAATAATGTATTAACCACCGCCTATATTTACAAAAGATGGATACGCCACTGCGAATTTTACCTGACTAAAAAGCTATTTATATGCAAAACATCGCGATAGCGACTTGTATGAAAACACAGAGCCTGCAACCATCTGTCATCGATGTAAAGTCTTTATTTATCCTATGTCCTGGTGAGAGGGAGGACTTCGTATAACGTAGCCCAAGGTCAGTATATTTATAGATATATTTTATTTGATAAAACGAAAGGTTACATTCATGATATTCAATATTTAAGATTAAGTAAGCGAAGCTTCAGATCGGTTAACCACGATTCTTATATTCCTCGGCTTAAACAAGTGTTTAATGTCAATTTGTCTATAACTTCAAGACTCAAGTGTATACGCGGAGGGTTAATCTGAGTGCATTCCCTTGAAGGAATTCTCCCACATACTTCGATTAAATGACACAGTATCCATGTAAAATCCCATGCGGAATAAATGTCTCTCTGAAAAGTTCATGAATTATGCATGACCTAGAGTTGCGCTGAATGAGAGATGTGATATGTTTGCTGACCATGCGTGTGATTACATTAAGTGAAGTTCTCAAATCATACGAGCCATTCAGGGCCAGCACTTTCTCTCACAAAATATGGCAAAATAATCAACCTTGCAACGAAAACTGTGAAACTTGATTTGTTAACACAAAAACGCATGTTATTCACTAAAAAAATGTAAAGAGTTAAGAAGAATAAATCAATAGATCAGATCTGGTGATGATTGCAAAGAAGAAGGATAAACAATAAGGAAAATAAGGATTACCAAGAATAAGTTTACTGTTTATAAAACAAATCTTCATTTTCTTTCATGCATACAAAACTCAAAACAAACTTGCTGCTTAAAAAGAAGAAAAAAACAAATCGTTTGACGAAGTCAAATGTTATGGATTATCTTAAAATTCTATAGTTTGCCATTAAATGAACTCTATACGCCTTTATTTTATAGTTTTCTAAAAAAATATTTTAAAAAAAAGATTCAATCACAAGTTGTTTCCTTTTCCAAGTTCATAAATGGTCCCTAATGTAAAATCAAATTTTAAAAGTACAAATTGCAAGGAAATACGCCTCTTTGACGAAGGTTGGCTCACCATTCCGCAGACCCTGTAATTGACTTTGATGGCATTTTAAAACCAGATTATTTATTATCAATAATTACCCCTAGACATTTTGCTGATCTAATGTCAAATGCTTTGAAGAAATCCTATTTGATTTATATAAACTGTGTCCACAGTTCATCTTTTGCCTGTTAAGCAACACGTGGATAATTATTTTCATCAAAGTTATTGTTTAAATAACTACAGTATATGTGTTAGCAATATTTTCGTTAAAGAGACACAAAGTATTGTTAAGAAAAGGTGATCAGATAAACTGGTTTTTTAAATTGGCTATATACAAACAAACATTTAAAAGATCGTCTCACCTTTCCTTCATTACTGCAGCCATTTTAGGTTCAACCTATGAGACTTTTGTAACTAGAGTTATTTTTCTTGAATGAGTTAAAATATTTGTTCAATGAAAGAAACGAAAAAAAAACATGTTCAAGATGATTGTTTTAATATTTTGCACATTCCCGCTGTAAAATGATCGCAAAGAAAATTATATATAATGATATTTCGAGTATCTTTTAACACAAAATAGAAAAGAGCAAAGAAAATTAATTTGGTGCAAATAAGTTAACATTTTTAAAAGTTAGGAAAGATAAGAAAACTGGCGCGTACGGACTACAGTCTGTTGCGCGACTTCTTGCCGCTCCCCAGGCTCTGTTTTGAATGGCTTGTGTTACACGGCCGACAACATATGCTATATATATTTAGTGCACTCTTGCATCCAGAGATTCTGTTATCATTTTTTAAAGTTATAAGCATTATTTTGGTTTCATTTTTTTACTGGTCTGTTGGTATATGCAGTGTTAGGGTAAAGTGGGGTAGTAATCCACTCAAGTAGTACTCAGGTAGTTTGTTCGCTACTTCTACCCCACCTAAGTAGTTACTGGATATTGGTCCAACTACTGCGCTCGAGTATGTAGACATAACTACCCGAAGTCTACTCGACTCAAGTTTTTGAGTAATCTTCTAGTAGTCAAGTTATTTAAAAATTAACAAAATAATACCATTTTCATAAAATGCACACACAATGTTTGCCAATCAAAGCATACTTTGAGAAAATCAAAATATGATGTCTTTTCTTTCCCAATACTTTGTCAGGTTGATTGAACATTTGAAAATAAATAACACAAATCTCAATTCACTGAAAATAATTGAGAATACTCGGAACTACTCAAAAATGTCTGAGTAGCTACTCCAGCACTAATTGAGAGATCTGTTTATTGAATTACTCCCACTCGAGTAGTACTCTAGAGTTTTGTTGAGGAACTACTCAAGCAGAAATCGTGTAGTTAAAATTGTCAACTACTTCTTCACCACTCGAATAGTCATACAACTGCTTGACCTTTACACTTAGTAAATGATCCCTTCTTTTATGCGTGTTCATCGTTAAAAAAGATTTGGGTTGACAAGACCACATATGTTTTTCTTCTTGACGACATATTACTTTGTGATGCCATTTCCTAGATGTTCATCAAGACTTCGCAACGCTACTTTTTTTGCCAAATAATTCACTGACTGCTGTCAGATGATATTTAGCACGTTAACGAGCTGTCTACTGCCCATGGGATCGCATGCGATTTTAGTGAGCTTATATATCCACCCGGAGAGATTGGCGTAACAGAATCATTTGCGACGCCCAAGCGGGACGACCACTCTTCAAGGGATAGGCCGTAAACGCACTGTACTCTCAGCACAAGTATCTTTAGATTCTGCCAAACCAGCCAAGGGGGCGACTTTCACTAGAGGTAGGAGGTTCCTTTTTTAACACCGGGCCGACCGAAGCCGACCTAGACCCAAAGGCAACCAAGAACTACCCCCGCCAAAATCAACGGCTGCGGAGGGCCAACACAATGGAACTAAACCTCTCAGTGAGCCAAGTACACGAGGAGGCTCGACCGCGACTTACCGATAGGCACTCAGACTCGAGACCTTTGGCTACTATGAAATAACAGCGCTCCTTGCAGTGACTCGGCGCTTGACGACGCCGCATAGCTACTACCGTACTGGCGACCTTGGTCCGATGTTTGCACACAACGGGCAGGCGACCTGATTTTGATATCATAACTCTCATCTCCAGGGGTAGCAGCGGTGCGGTCTGTCGACGCTATCCCATATCGTGCCTATGTCCCAGTTCAGACATACGTTGTCACTAATGCAGCCAGCACCAGCCTTAGCGTATTATGCACATAACTGGTTGAGGAGGCACCGACCAGCTGATGGGTGACGTCTGCCGTTTTATGGAACTTGCCGTCTATTGCAACAGGTTCCAACACGCTAGGGAATAAGGCCATTGCTTGGGTCCAACTAGTTGACCGTCCCCGGGCGGCCCGGATCGCCTCGAGCATTCCAAGCCTCGTACGAGGTGAGTGGGGCTCAGTACCGCACGGGTCCTTCATTCACGACTGGCTTGGCCCCTATCCTCGGTAGCCCAATTATTGTCCGTCTTTCGCGTTAGGTACCAGAACGGTTGAGAGCATGTGTCACCCGTGCGATAAAGGGTAGCACCAGTAAGGGAATTAGAATGCGCGTATTTCGGTGATGGAGACTGTGGCGATGCACCATAGATAGCGTCCTTCCAACCTCAGCGTGGTCGCGTTGTGAACATGGGCTTCGTTGAGGAACTCATGGCCAATGGAAGCCGATCATACCAATTGATCAGTCTGTCCTTCCCTCTCTTAGTCCGTACTCCACAAAGGCACCACACTGGCTGATTGGCTCTGATCCGGTGTGCGCGGCCGCTGTCGGCCCTTACTGTATCTAGGTTAGCGATGGCGAACGCAACCAGAATACCAAGCATCCGTATACGCTGAACGCCTCTTAGCAATACGGACCAGTGACGTTCCCAGGCACCAGTGACACGCTCAAGTCACTGATGCTACGCTATTGAACGTCCAATACGTTGTCAATTTAATCCCTCAGGTGACGAGAACAGAACAGAACACCATGGTGCGGTGACTGACTGAACGCTATGGTGGTATATTTTAGAAGTTCGTAGTATAGTATAATCGGACGCTATCGGGTATCGGCTGAGGTCGAACACATGTGAAACCTTATAGTCTATCCCTTTGTCTATTGTCTGCCTGCCTCGTCTGTCCTACTACTGCCTCTCCTTTCCGGTTTACGGTGTCGCCTGTGCCCTCATGCGCATCGAACCTGGTCTGGACTCGTGTCTGCGAGGTCAAGACCCCTGGCACCTGGACAACGGGGGTACAAACTTCACTGAAAACCAAAATCTGCACGGAATTTTGGTACGTTTCCCTCAGCCCAGTCATCGTGTTGACTTTGTCTTGCAGCTTAGGGTACCAATCGATGGAACCCTCTCAGTGACGCTTGACCTCGGACTCGGCCTCGACGATCAGGTAGACGCCTTGAGATGAGAAACTTTGGTGAGTGACCATTGGCCACCCGGCAAACTACAATCTTTGGATCCGTGGACTGCACTGACTGCTGTCAGAACCGAAGAGTTATACCTTCATAAAATGTGCTTCCCCTGTCAATATGTACACTTGCTCATTCCAATTTACTCCAACATGTCCTGGAAGAATCAGTAATACTACCCTCTCGAGGGCCAGTTTTGGTGGCCATTTCCAAATCTGCATACAGTCCAAAACAAAGGGTGATGAGTGAATCTAGTAACTTTCCCAATACCCGATTCTGATTTAATGATATTCAATTAATTCTAGAAGAATTGTGTTCTTAAGTCTGATTTGCCTGTCTTTGAAGTTTTTCTTCGTCCCTATCAGTTGAGTTGAGGAAGCCATTTTGTTTTTTACACAAAAATATATGAGGACTATGTTTATTAATTTTTCATTTGCGTTTAATACGATACAGTAAAAATGTTAATTCATAAACTTTTAAACAAAAATAAACAAATGTGCAACTCTTATGATACTTGAATTTTGATCCCAGTTTGTTTACGGTCTGGAAATAACTCGCCTACATCAACAACTGTCGTTACTTACAGAGGAGCGCCCCAGGGAACAGTGGTTGATCGAATACAGTTTTCCATCTAACTGATTAATGCGACGCTTTTCAATAGTAAAATTGCTATTAAATACGCAGACGTTAATTTCATTATAGCCCTTCTGAGAACTCAGGCAGACATGTTAAACTACAAAGCACATGTATAACATTACGAACAATGGTATGAAGATCAAAACCTTTTGCTCAATGTCAAAAAGAAAAAGTAAAGTTAAATTCGATTTCAGATCAAAAGACAATGATCATGACGCATTGGGATAAAATAAGAGCAGATTAAAAGAGAAATGAATATAAATACCATAGTTATTTGTGATTATATTAAGAGTAGCACGCACAATGCTATATTGTCTTTGTGTTGACAGCCTGGGGCAATAACAACAGCGAAGAAGAGAGAAGGGTCAATAAAGGTGAAGGGAAAATGTTGAAACATGATATCAGTATTACTCGTTTGTCAGTTTAACGAGGTGCTTTGTGAAGAAACTGAACAGGAGAGAGGGAGAGAGAGAAAGAAAGAGAGAGAGAGGGAGAGAGAGAGAGAGAGAGAGAGAGAGAGAGAGAGAGAGAGAGAGAGAG
>JAUUEB010169106.1:0-11190 GCA_032362205.1 Clione limacina
ATATTGTGTGAGCCCCCCCCCCCCCTTTAGGGAAGGTTACAGACCGCTACCGAGTAAGTCTAAAAAAAAGTCTAAAAAAGTGACATTTATTCAAAGGAGGCGGAGAAATTACAAAGAAGATAAAATATGAAGAAGAAAAATAGAAAAAAATAGGGGGAAAGGGGGGTCACCCATGACGGCCCGCTACCCGTCACTAAGGAGCACACAAAATAAAAAAAATCGGTCACAGTTGACCAGTAAGTTTAGCCTTATATCCGTAGGGTGTCAAAAATAGAGAAAATAAAAAGAAAAACCCGGAAGGATAGGGGAAGCGGGGGGATGGAAGGCTCTCACACCACGACCAAAAATAAACAACAAAAGCTGTGTAGAGAAACCAACAATAGGGCACAAGTAAATGGTACATAACTATTTTCGTGGACTCCCTATGTTTGCCATGTGAACAAATACAGTAAAAGCACTTGCATAATGATAATATCGTACATATAGAATTTTTGTGATATATCAAAAATATATACGACATGATTAAACACGAGCAATCCCTCCTAATGAACAGTACAAGGTATCGATTCACAACACGTTGGTCGTTAATAGAAATGGTGACAGTCATTTTTGTTAGTTTGATTATAATATATATTATGTAGGTTTTGTATGTTTTTAAAGATCACCAAGCCTTTATGAAATATTCCAAGTGGAATAAAATGAATACCTCCTGGCTGAGTCTATCTACCAAATTAATGGCACACTCGTTTGATATCGATGGATGAATATCGTTCTCGTTAAAATTCGATCGATCGTCATTCATCGATATCAAACTTGTGTGCCATAAATTTGGTAGATAAACTCAGTCATGAAGTATTCTCTATAAACTCAATAAGATACAAATTGCTTTTTAGCGGTATATATTTATCACTTATCGTTCGTTATTTCACTTCTTTTAAGTAAGTTCAATTTGGAGTTAACGTTGCACTTTTTTAAAAAACGTTTGATTTAGTCGGTTTGTTAAAACCGTTAGTATTATAATACAAGTATTTTTGTCAGAAGCTTTTAAGTTGTTTAACTTAAAAAAAGTAATTGTGACTTTGACACTTAATACATTTACGCAGTACAAAGGAAATGATTATCGGTAGACTAAACAACACCTCGTGTTTATATATGTCACAGTTTTACGTCACTCACTTGGATAGTTTACAAAATATTTAACTTATCTTGTTTTATAAATGCTGTCTTCGAAATATATGACGTTGAAGATCCGGTTGCTTTGTTCCCCACTCTTGCTTGTGTTCTTCAGTTTTTTATCATGTTAACGTTTTGTTGACACAGGTTCAAGTAAACAGTGATCAGAGTCGAGCCTACGCCCTGAAGATTCTGAAGAAACATCACATTGTTAAGACAAAACAACAAGATCACATTTTAAGTGAGAAGAGAATTATGATTGAAGCACGCTCAGACTTCATTGTAAGGTGAGATAGAAAAGAGATATTTAGGTATTTTGTTATTTGCGTGTCAATCTATTTAATCTGCAACCTCACTGATTATGCTTTGGTCGTCTTATATTTTAAGCTTTTTAATACATGTTTGGAGTAAATGAGATTGTCAGTAGATTAGGAGAAATGCACACTTACAGTTTCAATACAAAGAATTACAAAACTTGTATGGTAGGTATCGACTGTTTTTACGAAAATATTCATACACATAGTTTTATTTAAAAAAACATTTATAACAAAGCAAAAATGGTTCATACGTCAATAGTTCTGTCAAGAAAAATATGAAATTTCCAGCCAAAGGTCACTTAATTTTACCCCACTTGATGGCGTCAACTGTTAACTTATCTTTTTGACTGGTGGGAAAATGTTTGATTTTCATAAAGTTTATAAACATAAAAGAAAAACGTCTTTTGCAATTGATAATATTGTCTCTATATGTTACCCTATAGATTGTATAAAACCTTCAAAGACAGAAAGTTCCTCTATATGTTACTGGAGTCTTGTCTCGGTGGTGAACTATGGACAGTGCTCCGTGATAGGTAAGTGACTTAGTGGATAGCCAATAGAACAGTAGTATCGGGCCTTATTCAACGACAATGGTGACTGGATTTTGCAAAACCAACAATTAATTTGGTGTAAGGTGTAAACAGCTTAAATAGACACTTCTAAACATCGCTGAGAAAGTATGTGGCCGCACAAAGAAGCATGCTCCGTCGAAGAAAATATGTAGATGAAACCATTAAAGAGAATAGATGCATTTGAAAAAAAAGAAGAAAGAAAACTGCAAAATTAACATATACAAGCCTACGAAATAAAAAAGCAAAAGATCAGTTCATGAAGCAACATGTGTATTAGAGGCAGAACAGTTCGGCCATTTATCAACTGACAAGGACTGCCGAAACAATGCCTTCCGAGCAATTAGAAATCAAACAAAAGTCATGGGAGACACTTGCGTTTGGATTCGTGCCTTGTAGGCGCTGATGCTTTTTTCAGTATCTGTCAGTCGCAGGGAATGTCCTCACTTGTTAACCTATAGAAAGTTTTTGACTGTGTTACTGAAAGACCAGGGAGTAAGCATTATGCAATGTTAGTAATGAGGATTATCAGAGTGATTATTTCTCTGTACAAGAATTGCCAGAGCACTTCGGAGATCAACATCATCTCTTGCAAAGCTCTTGTCATTAAGCTTGTAGTGCAACATGAATAAGTCCTACGGTCACTGCTGTTCATCATCATAATTGAAGCCTCATCGCGACACTTTGAGAGCTGTTGAACCAGTTGCTTGCCATAGAAAAATAAACTATAAATAATGATGATCACACACTTAAATCTTTTATTAATAATAATTTTGTCTAAGGACTTTATTGATATCATAACTGTTCTCTCTCACCAGGGGCTCATTCGACGACAACACGACACGCTTCTACACAGCATGTGTAGTGGAGGCCTTTGTCTATCTACACAGTAGAGGTATCGTGTATAGAGATCTGAAACCTGAGAATCTATTATTAGACACAGCTGGATATGTCAAACTGGTAATTATAACTACATTCTGTGCATATCTACTCATTTTAAATCAAAAGTTAAATGTTTTGATCGCCTCTTGTGTTTTTGTTGCTGTTTAATCTTCTTATCTGAACCCCGAAAATGTTAAGTGGTTAAGTTATAATACAGGATACAGGATATTGCTTATCAAATCTATGTTGATATTAACATTTAGTAAGATTACTGTTTGTTTGCTTTTGTACTTTTGTGTATAGAATGCTAAGGTCAAAGAAAGAATAAAATACCACAAAGGGACACTCCCCATCTTGTTTTTCTTTTAAATGTTCTCATCTAAACACAATCATGAAGTCATTGCAAAAAAAGTCGCATAATTATGCCATTCTATAGACATGGTATGAGAAGAACAAGTTTTTTTTGTGAGCTTTTAAGAGTTGAAGTATCCCAAAATGCAATTAAAACACACACAGCATTTTAAATTCATGTCATAATCTTTGATAATTCAAAATAGAATAGTTAAGATGAGGAATTGATAAACAAAATGTTAATCATATTATATACAATCAATATCTCGAAACTTAAAAGCAGCACTTTTCGACCGGCAGAGTCACATATCTCATTAGAGCTCTCACTGTGGCATAGTTATTGTAGGTCGGGTATTCGAATGCCTACGAGTTTAGCCTAGCTAAGACATTTTGTAATTTGTAAGTTATCAGTGGTATCACCTGTCATAACGAGATTCCTGTTAATACTGGTCAGCCCTTTGCCAATATATTGTGACTATGTGGGTGTAAAATTGTGTTACACCTAGCATTCCAAGAATGGGTACAAAAATAATAATAATTAGTTTCCACTCCGATATAATCTACCATATAATTTCAGAGCCCTTTAAAAGCCAAACTATAAGAATGTACGAATATCAGTTTTCAAATTGTAGGGTACCAACAACAAAGCTCGATTTTTTGGTTACACGGAGATCTCTATTAACATTTTTATAAGTTTAACTTCACCATCAGAGTATGTAGAACACGCACACAATGTAACACGTTAGTCATATAAATCAGAAGATATACAAGAAGTTATACATGTTCAATGATTACTGGGCAATAATAAAATCATCATCGAGTTTAACTTTACAGAAAGTTTAATAGACTCTACCTTTCTAGGGTCAGTCCTCTTGTTTTATCTTCATCTTTGGTGTATATTTGCGGCTTTATTTCATCCTGCTATGAAACTTCTATTGTCAATAAATAGTCTTCTTGATGTTGAGGCACGAATGTGAACACCGTTTTCATGCAAATGACAGTGACACAATGTTGAAGTTGTGTCTTTAATTCACCCTTATTGGATACATCTCAGTTTATAGAATGTTCAAGGAAAGCCAACTCAGTAATTATTTCTGTTGATACTAGTTACTAAACCATATGAAATCTCTAATATACACAAAGCAAGTTAATCTTAATCATGTGCACTTAATTTGTATCTATCAAATCTTATCAAACTGTTCCTGTACAATACTATTGCTGAAACTTTCATACTTATTTGCCAGTCCTTAACCGATTTTGTCTTGCTTTCAAATGTCTGTCGACTTTTTGCCTTCTCTTGTTCCCTTTTCTCTTGTGTTTATGTCCCGCAAGATTGAATTAGATATTTGCACAATTACATTTTAAGTCAATCAAGTAAACTGAGACAATACATATAACTTTAAATCTGTAAATTCTGTTATGCATGCGCCACCATTAATCACATAATGTTTTCCCCTAAGGTTGACTTCGGCTTCGCTAAACGAGTTGGACAAGGACGTAAGACCTGGACGTTCTGTGGTACCCCAGAGTATGTGGCTCCTGAGATCATTCTTAACAAAGGTCATGATATATCTGCTGATTACTGGTCACTGGGAATTCTTATGTTTGAATTACTCACTGGAAGGTTAGTTGTTGTGTTATTGGTACATGAATGTACAGTATTTGAGACTTGTAATATGCGTACGTGTATATGTGTTGGATGCGTTTTGGTAGGGACAGTAAAGATGTTGGGGGATGGATAGATATTGATTATAGTCATAGTTTGAGCATCTTGTTATTTACATACATATTATGAATCTTTAAAGATTAAGTAATATTTTAAAAAAGTTCTAAACCTATTGTAGTTATATGACTATCTTATTTATGGCACGCCAATTATGATTGCATTTTTTTTAATTTTTTTTTAGTTTTATTTTCCAAACACATTGTCTCACAATTCATTACAATGCCTTTATAACACAACTTTAGTATCAATTCAAAATTATTCGCATTTTAATATATTGCATTTAAAAAAATGACTAAATAAAGGATCTCTGAGCTACGGATCTAACGATGATCACTGTATATATGTTACAATGACAAAATGCCATTATGAAGTATAAACCAGGGTTGTTATAAAATTGATCTTTTTTTTCTCATTTCAGTCCGCCCTTCACTGGGTCAGATCCAATGAAGACATACAATTTAATCCTCAAAGGCATCGATGCCATAGAGATTCCACGGAAAGTGGCGAGGAATGCAGCAAGTCTCATCAAAAAGCTTTGCAGGTTTGTTTGTCTGGAGATCGTAGTTAAAAACCTTTGGAACAAAACTAACAAAGACATTTTGATCGTGCAATGTGTTCAACCTTTCTAGAAAAAGAACCACTAGGAGTTTGATCTCTCAAATTCAAAAATTACTTAGCACTTTCGTATTATATAATGCCCATACAACTTGGATGAAGTCGACCTAGAAAAGAGCAAATCAAGAAGATTGATCTGGAATAAGTAACGGCATTACACTATGCTATTTAATCACTTGGGTGCATCCCTTAATCCGATCTATGATCAATATTTGACAACCGAATATACTCTAGTATTTGTACAGCTACAGTAACAGTTAGATAATACAGGTCCAATAAATCCACCTTAAGGTTTTTTCATGTTGAGTCGAAGCCAGGGGAATGAATGATCATAAAATGTGGTTTCAGGTTGGATCTCTTTGTCAAAACATTATTTATATCTTTAATTCTAAAATGTTTCTTCTTCTTCTTTGTACCTGTGTATCCCAAATTAAAAAAAAAATCAATGTATTTTTCTTCCAGAGACAACCCCATGGAACGACTTGGGTATGGCCGTGGAGGCATCAGGGACACCCAAAGACATATGTGGTTTGACAGTTTCAACTGGGATGGACTCAGAAATAGGACACTGAAGCCCCCAATTATTCCTTCCGTGAGTTAACTACTAATTCAGTTTAAGTTATCAATGTTCCTTCTTTAGAACTGTGGTCTTAATCTAATATCTCGTGTACGCGACAAACAAGATGCCTAAAAATAGTAAAGTAACACACCGGTGTCGAAAGGGGTCGATTTGCTTATCACAGTACATAGCCAGTTCTGTCTGGTGAAACCTTTGCATCACCAACCTATACAGACGAAAAGGTTACCACCATGAAGAATGCCATTTTCTTTTTGGGCCCAGTACATGGCTCTCTTCTTACGATGTCACTGTGTGTATTTTCTTTTCTGCAATTCTTTTCTTCAAAGTCTAACATGTTAAATTTCTTTGTTTCTGCCTGTAGGTTAAATCTCCTTTTGACACGTCAAACTTTGACGATTACCCAGAAGATGAGGATGAACCACCGCCTGATGACGTCAGTGGTTGGGACAAGGATTTCTGATTGGATGTTATGTAGGTCATCGTCTTCACAACATTGCATGTTACTATAAATACATTTTGATTGTGAAAGTGGTGACTTGAATGTTCGTATGCTCAAAACGACAGTATTGTTTTATTTTGACTGAATGCAAAGCCTTTTTTACAAGACTAAAGTTGAACATATTCATAGAAATATATGGTGTATATTTACATATTTTGAACATACTTTATGGTTTTGATTCATTAATATAATGTCATTGTAATCTTTAAATGTTGATTTCTCAACAGAGTTCATGTTCCAAGCCTTACACATGCTGATGTATTTGCTAGAATTAAAAAGTTTAATTCAATGAATGCATGAATATACATTAGAGACAACATAAATTATATGCCATTTTTGAAACATAGGCTTTTTTAGTTTTATTCCTCAGAGTTCTTTATATTTTTGAACTAGGACTTGCCAAGTGATATCATTTTATTTTGTAATGTTTTCTTAATTCTGTGATTTTATTTATTCAGCGTCTTATTTATTTAGTTTCAAAAAGGTTTTTTTTTAAAAGGTAGCTTGCAGTGAAGTTAACACTGAAATGTGATCATTTTAAAACTTAAATCATTCATATGAAAAGAAGGACTACTAAATTAAAAACGAAAAGGAAAAACTTTAAAACAGAGAGTAATGTGAAATATTGTCTACTAATAATACAAATTTAGACTTTAAAATCAAGATACAATAAAAGCTGTCGAAGCTAATTTTTGAATAAATCTTGAACGAGTTTCGTGCATTTTATATCTTAATTATAACAATTTCTTCAAATACCTTTTTGTATTTAAATGAAATTGGTGCACATAAGTGTGAGGTAATTCATTATTATTTTGGATGGTGATGGTGTATGTAAAGTGAAATGATTTAATCTTTATTGGATTATATCTTATTTTGCTTATTGTCAGTATTAGTAATGAAGCAATTCTATATGAATTTACAAATTGTACTTACTTTAGTGTGGTTGAACAAAGACAACATGTGGATTTTTTCATCATGAATTTTGGCATTGCTTGTTGTATTAACATTTTTCTCTAAAGATCAATACAAACTGCCAATTATGCAATCGCCTTATGTCCTTAGCGTGAGGATAAATTGGAAAGAAAACTATTTATAGTTTTAACTGAAAACTCATGACATTTGGTAAAATAAAAAGAAGATAACAAGCTTTACTTACAAGGTGACAGTTTTCATCTTCTTGTATATAAAAATTTGTCTTTTGATAAAACACTTTCTCAAGTGAAAAGCTTTCGATTTTCATTTGATACTTTTTTTGGAAATGTACAGTAATACAAAAGAGCATGAGTTGTATATTACACTTATTTCAGTTGTCTCAGATATCATGTGGTAACTAATGTTCTGTTTTGTATTTTATTTGTTTGAATAACTTTACTGCTGTATTTGTTATTTTCCTCATTCCTTTAAAGGTTACTATTGATGTATTGACTTATTTAAGATCTCACATTCTGACCATCTGATTCTGCTAACGGTGTCAACAATTTTGTTATTTTTGACATGTGCATATGTATCAAAGGCAGATGCTGTTTTTATATTTAAATAAATATAGCACACATACAATCTTTACTGATAATCTGAGAAGGATATTAAGCATGCCAAAGCTAAACGCTATAAATGGCTTTTTAACGTTGAATTGATTAGTTATATAATAAAGATATATTTAATTAGATTTGTTTTCCTTAACAAATTCACAGAATTAATCAATAACAACACTAAAATCGTGAAATGATCATGTTTGTCACGAAATACTTTTTTTTCTTAGACGACGAAATTCATGTTGTAGTCAAACATAACGTAATATCTTTTTTTAACCAATCTTGTTTTCAAGTGTATTTTCATAATCACTAATGACATTTCTAAAATGACTGAAGCTCTATTACATATTCTTGGGTTTACCTTACGTTAATATTTGAGCTTGTTGTTTATAATCTTCAATAATTGTGAGGGATCACAATCAGTTGTCTTTTAAACGACAAATCTTTGATTTTATCATTTTACATTCAAATAGGAATAAAATAAATAATTTTGTAATCTCAGCAGTTTGGACCTGCAATGCATAATCTTATGTCAGTCGAAAATGATAAGTATCATGTTCAACCAGTTCATATTGTTTCATATGCAAAATGTAAACTTTTTATGTGAATGTTAATTATGGATTAAAGATCTATATTTTAAGTACGACACGGTGGCATATAAGTTTATTCACTCACTTACCATGTCAACTGTCCTAGTTTGAATCCCTCAATATTTGTGAATCAGTTAGTTACTAATGCAAGATGATGCGTCTTGTTTTTTCTTGCTGAACTGAACTTGCCAGAGTTAGTAAAGGTCTACCAAATAAACAATAAATTAACGGTATTGTTTATTGAGGTTTATTTTGTGGTTGCATTTTGATAAAACACTGAATTTTGTGAATGAAAATAGTCTTTCAATATTTTTCATAATAAGAGAGAATGTGGTTAAAATGCATGCAGCGTATACATTAACATATCTATTCAACTCATTCATTGAGCTTCTAAAAGTTAAAATCTTTTTTAGAATTAAAATGTTGAACTCAATATCATATATAAGATATGTATCTTTGATTACAAATTAAATAGACATATTAAATAAAATAGATTCACAAAGCATGATCATTTGATTTTCATCTCAGCAAAGCATCATTGATTGGAGGAATGTAATTATGAATTATGCCCCATGAATGTTCACACTGTTATTTTCCTGTTCCCACACTATAGCTCTTCAAAACAGATATATTAGTGAGTGATATAATGAATGGAAAATTCAACAGTGTGCTCAAGCCTGTTGGTGCCCCTACCCCTCTTGTATATAAACATGTTTCAGAGATATTGTTATTATTGCCTTACCATTGGTTCTCCCTAAGATAAGTCTCCACCTTCAATGCCTATATAACCTGATGTTAATATGCATGTTTTAAGTTTGGTTTGGAAATCAGGGTCTAGAATCTAGAACCAGGGACAGGTCTTTTTAAATGTCAATTTCTGTTTTTACTTTTATTTTATAAATAAAGGTTTCTCATTATACGCACATGTTGTGTGATTTTGTGTGCATGGAATGTGAACTACTGTTAGCCTTGTTGTGTGCATGGAATGTGAACTACTGTTAGCCTTGTCTTGTGTGCATGGAATGTGAACTACTGTTAGTCTTGTCAAAGGTGTGTGATTTTGTGTGCATGGAATGTGAACTACTGTTAGCCTTGTCAAAGGTGTGTGATTTTGTGTGCATGGAATGTGAACTACTGTTAGCCTTGTCAAACGTTATTTGAATGTTATTCTCATTAATTTTTAATGAGGATAATTTTTAAAGACATAATATGGTGGTTAATTAATCAAACGTCAAACTAATCTTTTGTCAACACAATAATTTATTATAAGACCTTTTCAATCATATAGTAACAACAAATTCCAATTATGATATCTAAAAATAAAGGTGTTCCTATTTTCTGTTACTTTTGTGTTATTAAGTAAAAGGTTTAAATATTTATGCGCCTCTTTCTCACGTATCGTAGAGTGAAATTTGTGTATCTTTTTTAAAATGCTGATAGAAATACTATTCATGTATAGTTAAATCAATGAAAAATGGTTGGTGGCCTGAAAATAATGTCAAAGGTATGTATTTCAATATTAAATTTTTTAAAACTTTGATATAATTGAATAAATCGCCTAAGATAATATCATTTGACTATCACCCAATAGTAAAATGTATCAATTAAACCGATTTTTATCCTTTCTAAGAAATATTATGAATTAGGCCAGTTATTTTGTGTGAATTCAAAAGCTATAACAATTAATGAGATAATTTAAATATTATATTATTTCACACACTTACATTATAAGTAATGTACTAAACAAATTTACAAAAAATGTCTCATGCCATAATAATGATAATTTGTATTGTTATTTTTAAGTGAGCCTCATATCAACCACAACGAGTAATTGACACACAGTGACCTATGACGTATTTTGTATATTTGGAGTATTGAATAGACAAACATTCATGAGAACAACTGATTATGTCTGAATACAATATGTGAGATGATGTATGTTATATTGAACTTTAGTTAAATTAGTTACATGTCGTGAGAGATACATAAATATGCAAGTACGAACTACAATGACAGGAGATTAAAGACAAAGTTTTGAAAAAAATAAAGAAGAAAAACATATCTCATGTCTTGGGTTTTTGTTGATTTGAATATGTGTTGAATCCGCAAGTATCTCCTCTTTTGTCTTCTTTCCTTTTTACTTTTGCTTTAGTGTATGCTTGTATGTTAGATGCACAAGCAGTTGAGATAAAGTTGTTGGTGTGATATTTGGTTTTCCCAGAAGACAAGGTGATGGGATCATTTGAAACAACGGGAATGTACACGCGGCATTAAGTATGGGTTTCAAAGGGACGCGTTGTGTGTTGAGGATGTCACAGACCTGTGTCCATTATGTGAGATAAGGACACAAGGATAG
>JAUUEB010169217.1:0-14171 GCA_032362205.1 Clione limacina
GGGGGGTATAAGTTATATTGTCTTTTTTCTTCTTCGTAATTGAAAATCTTTTATTAAGTGCCGGGTAAGATTATGTTTGACATGACGCCCCTGGATACAATTGTACTGAGTTAATGCATACATTTTTACAAATTAAACATAATAAGAAAAGTTATCAAATCAAAAGTTATGCAAGATAAATGAGAAAAAATATACCCTCAAAATGTTCACGCTAAAATCAACCAAACAGGAAAATTCTTGTTGGTAGAAGGTTTAGTATTTAAGCTGTATTTCATGATATAAAAACCAAAAACGTTTTATATACCGTTTTGAAAAAGATCTAATTAAAAGCTAAAATCTCAATTAAATAGCTAGAATGTTTTTTTGATATATTAAAACAAATAACTATCCCATCAGATCTGGTGCAGTCTGTACTTACAACTGATTTACCACAATCCTCCTGGACACAAGATAAAACAATTACATGAGAAATTTGATGATAAAGAAAATATAATTTGGCATTTGAGGATAAATTAAACGACAGCAAAATAAGGGGAATCAGACAAAAGGATTGTAATTCCTGAGATGAGGTAGAATTTAAGTTGAGTTCGACAATTTCATCAAATCAATGGTATTTATATTGTTTGTTTTCTGATAGACTATGTGCTCCAAGGCGCTCTACTATCTTTATTATTATGACAAATAAAATAAAAGATAAAATTTGAAAAAAATATGAATTCATATATATTGTAATACTTACAACCGCCTTGTGTTAAGACTGAATCCAATCATGTGATGAACACATCATCATCAATAAATAATTGGATAAATAATAATATAGCTTTATATTCAGTTTTATTGTGGCTATTTATAACACAGACAACATAGTTGATGAACTGATTTAAACTGAATGTTATTCGCACAAAACTGATGCACAGCAAACAAAACAGAAGTGAAAGTCAAACTATTTACCAAAACAAACAGAAGTGAAAGTCAAACTATTTACCAAAGCTAACAGAAGTGAAAGTCAAACTATTTACCAAAACAAAACAGAAGTGAAAGTCAAACTATTTACCAAAACAAACAGAAGTGAAAGTCAAAATATTTACCAAAACAAACAGAAGTGAAAGTCAAACTATTTACCAAAACAAACAGAAGTGAAAGTCAAACTATTTACCAAAACAAACAGTAATTCAACATAAGATGGATTGAGAATGATAACACAGGAGGTTATGATAAAGCAGGTAAAAGAATCTTACAATCATTATGTAATGTATAATGCACTTACAATGATGAACATGGCCAAAGTCTGTTTGTAAGCTTTCTGGAATTCCTCCTTGATTTGAACCATATCCACCTCACAGCGAGAGGAGACCACTCTAACCAGTATGTCATCATCTGTGCCCAGACCTTTCATAGCTGTGTGCAGCTGACCAGCAAAGTAAGCTGCTTTACCTCGTATAACTTTGACTGATAAAGAGGATGGGAAAATTAATATATTAATAATAATAATAAATAGCATTTATATAGCCCATCTCTAGGTCCATAGAATAGCTCAATGTGCTTTTACACTATACTATTACCCGGACAGGCAACAGAGACACACATATACATTCATTCAGAGTATACACGGAATCAGCCAGTTAAGCGAATAACTATAGTAAACTTACAAAGACACGATGAACTTCCACACAGAGACACACATGTATATTCAGAGTTACGCAATTAACCTTAGTTAACTTGCAAAGCCTATTAGTCTTGGACCTAGTTATACTGCTTGGTTGACAGGAGGGTGGCAGAAAACTTAAGGTTGTCCCCCAGTGGGATTCAAACCAGGACCTTCCACATTACACAGTAGATGAGTTCACTAACCATTACGCTGCCTACTACTACTATATTCTTGAAATTGTTCTAAAAAGACTTTTGCCAATATTAAAATAAAATATATACAACACTTTTAATTTTGGTGACAATATTTATTGCCCAATTCGTGAGAAAAGACAAGTAAAAACAAACTCGCTACAGCTTATATATACAACTTGTATATCTACAGTCATTGGGAAATACATATTGTCTCAAAAATTAGGTGAGCAGTATTCACTATTAACTTTCTTTGTTTGACTTACCGACAGCTAACATTCCATCTTTGATATCCCCACTCATCTCTGACTTGATGGAATCCTCAATGTCTTTGTTTGCTGCTTTGGCATATTCCTGGAATGTTGCTCTTAGCTGTGGGTAGCTCCTTGCCACAAGGATGCTATGGAACTTAGACTCATCTGTGCCCATCTTATTCTCTCCAGCATCAACAAGAGCCTGATGTAGAAAGAGACAAAATAAATCAAATTGTTCAATAAAGCTGCGCAACCGGAAAGCCATCACGATGGCATAGCAAGGTTTATCCCAACTTTACTTTATGTAACTGCTCAAAACAAAACATGAAATAAGTTGTATTTACTGAAAAATTATTTTAGACTAATTTTCAAATCTAGTTAGTCTTGTGTACCTTTGGTGCAAATTTGAACCAGATTTGTAAGCAAAAACTAGGCACAATTACTTAATAAGAAATAATTCTTGTTTGTCTAAAACTTACTGTCAGTGCTCAAGTCCATCACATACCACAGTAACTGTTTCATCATTTCGATTTTACATAAATTGTGGGGATATTTTGTAAAGCAGATTTCTAATTTTCAATATGAGATTTCGAGAAAATGTTAAGGTGATCAACATCTTAATCAATTTTTATTATGAAATAAATGTTGTCAGTTTTTGTTTGTATAATCAGATTAAGAGAAGAGTATCACCTGGGCATCTTGTTTAGCCATGTTCCTGTCAAACTCTTGGCCTTCAGATCTATTAGCTTGTAGACATCCAACCAAAAGTCTCTTGAAGTCACCAGAAGTGTCTCCTGCTATATCTGCCTCTAGTTCTTTGTTATACACTGATGAGGAACACAGCAAAGGTTAAAGGTTAAAATTCAATGCAATGAACTCAAAATAATAGCAAAAAAAAAAATTTAAGGATGTATACCCTTAATCTAACTAGTATCTATCACTTATTTCTCTGTTTATGTCTATCCATACCAAATGGGTTATTGCGTATCAGTAACACAAAAATAATTTAAACGTTCATGGTCTGGCTGATATTTAGAGGCAGGTAGAATCTTACACATAATCCTATTGTAAAACGTTGGTCCTGAGTGTAAGTTGCGCAGAATATAGATCCCTTTGTGTTTGAAAATTGAATCATGTTCAATCTCTTGAGACAACTGGCAACCCTGGCCCTCAAAGTCATGTGGCAGTGTTATAAAAAATATCCTAAGGAAAGTTGCTTTAGCGTTAAGCCGTGATGCCTGGAGAGCTGCTTTTGTATTGCAAACTAAGGCTAATCCATGCAGCATGGAAAATATACTTTAAATGGATGATGATGATAAGCCAAAACAGGAGCCATGTATTATATTAAGTCCTTTCTCTTTTAACTGTGATGTTTACAATATAAAAGTAAGAGTACTTTCTAAAGACAAGCTGATAGTGGACAAAAGAAACAACAATAAATTCCAAATTTCTTCTCTCCTTTTCTTGCATCAAATATCTCATTTATACACCTTCTCAATGTTCTTTTTATGCTTGACTTAAGCAATCTTTTATAAGAAAAATCATAAAGGAATCATTGACGACCATCAAGAGGACAAGTATTGCACTCACTTGTCTTATAAGATGCCTTGATGTTGTTGAGTTGTTCGTTTGTCCGAGAACAAATAATCTCCACAAGTGTTGTTTCATCAGTACCTAAGCCCTGAAAATAGCAATTCAAAGAATAACTTATGAAAATCTATAATTCTTTATGCCCTTCTTTGTGTTGCTTATTGACAAAAAAGGCACAAAACACAAGTTTTTAAACAATAATAATAGATAAGATTAATATGGTAATTCACACAGAAGATAAAAGTTAAATACCTTAAACGATAAACATAACCCAGAGTCTAGACAAAGAGGAGTTGTGATAACTTAGGGATCAACCAATATTTTAAACATTTCCATGAACGTTAAATGAATAGTTTTGGGGGAGGGGGTGCAAGCTAGTGTCAGCTTTCAAAAGAACAAAATATGTTAATGTATGTTCTTGTGAAAATCAACACTTTTTATGTACGCTTTTGGAGGAGAGGGTGGGGGTCATGAAAAAGAGTACTCTGTAAAATGTTAAACGGCCCCTTACCAAGCCTTGAATATAGACATCTAAGAGGTGATTTAATTGAAACATGCAAAATGTCCAATACAGTTTATAATACAAGGAAACACACAAATTATTTGATTGTGTACCTAAAGATGACCCTACTAGAGGTCATTATTCTTAGAAAGGGAAGGTAATAATTAATAACAGTTTCAATATGTTTTATTAATCATGTTGCTGATGCATATAATGACCTTGAAATGCAAATTGTGAGTGCTGATTCAACTAAGTCTCTAAAGAATAAAATTGAATTTGTTCACAATGACATCATAGCTCCTGATTATCAATTCATAGTATTGTATTAACAGCGCACTAGGTGTTGTTTCAGCGTACATAAGTTTTGTTGATAATAATCTAAGTCAGGTCATACAGAATTTACTTAAAATCATCTTAGTTTACAGACAAATATTTTGCTAAGTTGCAACAGCACCAAAACCAGTCAACTAAAGTTAGCCAATCACCTTTTATCTCTTAATTATACCAAACAACAAATAAAACTAAGATGAAGCCTATTTAAGTTAAATAGAAGAGCCTCCCCTGAACTAACCTTGACAGCTTTATTCAACTGTTTAGCATCAAACTCAGCTGTACCCAGTAACATCTCCACACAAAGTGTCTTAAAGTTGCCACTGATTTCACCCGCCAGTTCACTGCCCAAATCCTGGAACATACAACATATTATGTGATTAGTTCTAGAATAATAATTTCATAACTTCAATACATTTTAAATTCATTTTACGAATCTTCTATTATTAAAATTTGGTTCAATATGAAATAAAGTAAATAAATCACTTTTAATGAAAGATATTTATTGCCTAAAAACTTGTTCAATGACTCGGCAATAAACATTGTCCTAAAATAAGGTGTGTAGATTTCACTACTTACCTTGCCAAAGTTGGTCTTGTAGGTCAAGGCTATCTGTTTCCTTTGGTCTTGTGACCTATGACCTAAGACACTTATGATGGCTTTCTCGTCTGTACCTGTAATGGAAGGATAAAAGAGGCTGATATTTATGCAATTCAGTATATAAGTCACAGAACAGTGCTAGTTTCAATGTGATAATGAATATACAAAAAACCTTTAGGACCCCCCCCGATAGAAACAATGCTCAAAGACAATCAAAGTTTGAAAATCTTAACCTTGGTGATTTAAACCTGAAAAAGAGCTTGTGGAATCAAAAACAGCAATAGGCAGCAAACTTACCAAATCCTTTCATAGCTTTCTTAAGCACTTCACAATCTTGCTCGGCGTTGAAGCCTTCAAAGGGCAAAAGAGTTGGATCTTCCTGAAATGGAAAATAATAGATAAACAAACTTGTCATTGAATCATGGAAAAAAAATAAAAAGATAGATTTTTTTTTTATTAATTCTTAGTTTCAACCAAATAATTTGATATAGTTATTTAAATAGTCTCTAAATAATACAATGATTACAAATTTTAAAATAAAGATTTCACAATTGTTTTTACCTTTTTTAGATTATCAAATTAAATCAAATTAATCAGGTAACGGTGACAATGAAGTAGATTAATGACAAAAAGTTATCTGCCATAAAAGACATAATCCACCAAGTTCAAAATCTTCAGAAAAAGATCGATAAAAATCATGAGTCGAGTTTATACAGTCACCACTTGTAATATTGAGAACAAAACTGGCAGTACAGTTTTATAATGATAAAGTAGGTTTTATTATGATAATAATTCTTGTGAAGTCACACCTGTCAGTTTAGTATATATAACAAGCAGAAGTGTTGTTTTAGTAAGTTTTGAAATTCCTGCATCAAATTTATATTCACCAGTCAGTCTAAATGTGCAGCCTGCTTGTAAGCATTGCGCAGTTTGCGACATAAAAAAATAACAATAGGCCAAAATTACAGCTTTTCACAGTGCCAAATTGTTGACTTTTGAAACAAAGTTGACTTTATATCATTAGAATTGTTATGAGAAAGCCATCTTTGACAGACAATATTATAAATTAGTTAATGACTGGGGTAGAGAGTATAGATAAAAGGTCAAACCTGTTTTGGTTCATTTTCCAATTTGACTGCCTCATCAAGTTGTTCATCTGTCTTGTATTTGACTGCCTCAACAAAAGCTTTACCAGCTACAACAGGAAAAACAGACATAGAGAGTTAGACAAATGTTTCCATTTTATCATAGAAGAAATTTCTTCTTCTTCTTCTTTTTTTGAGCTGGTTGACTCAGCATTGAGTATAGATTCCAGCTTTTCCGGTATAGTTAGATGGCTAAGGTCATGTAACTCTAGCAGTCTACAGGGTTCTCTTTGAAGTAAGATTGTGGCTTTAGAGCAAACACCAAAGTGTTTAACAAAGACATAAACTAGGTTTTGTATACTTAAAAGGGGAATATACAATAGGATAAATGAGGGTTGTTGGTTAGAATTGGAAAATGTGAAGAACACATAAGGGGTAAAAAATAAATTTGAGTATTTTATTATGATTGATAACTTAATAATAATAATAATAATAATAATACAAATCTTTATATATAAATCAACAGAAAAACAGTTGGTTATGTCAACTATCTAAAAATACATTTTCCTCACATGTTGCTTTAGGTGCAGGTCCACCAATAGCCAGAGCCAACAACAATCTTTGGTATTCATCGGTTGTCTCATCCTGGAAAATTAAACAATTAACTTTTCAGTCAAAGACAATTTATTTCTACATATATTACTAAGTTATCTCAGCTGATCATCATAGTTGATTTTGTAATGTTGTAAAGTGTTTTTTTGTAATTTGTGATGATTATTTTTAGTATTTTTAATGTAAAAACACAGTCTACACCCTGATAATACTTACTTATGACTAACTACTGAACACATTTTGAACTATCCAATTCAACCATAAAACAAAAACTTTGGAGACTGGTGTTTTGTAATGAACATCACTGTCTAAGAATAGGTTTATTGTGAAATTAAGCTCGAGAAAAAGAAGATAAAAAGTTTTAAATTCAAAATCAAAGTTCTCTTTGATACTTAAGGGTAATTTCTAGATATGACAAACTTCTTTTTATATTATTTTGAATTCAGACTTACAGTAATTCTTTGTTCCAAAGTTTTTCCGTTTAAAGTTTTAAACTCGTCCTTAATTTGTACAAGGTCAATCTCACATCTGCTGATGAGGATACGGATGAGTGTACTGTCGTCTGTGCCAACACCTGACATAGATTTGTCTAACTGACGGGCAAAGTGGGAGAATCTGTTCTTCACACATCTCACTGGAAAGAAAAGACAGAATCTTTTATAAAGAAAAATGTTAATTGTGTTTGTTTGTTCATGAGTTTCTATTTTTTCTTCATGAATTTTGTTGTTGTTGTCTTGGCTTTCTCCAAAAGAGATAACATTTTTATAAGACTTAGAATTCAAACAAATAATTATCCTTTATAAATAATAACTAAACGACCCTTTTTTTGGTATATTACCTAAGAATAATGCTATGTTTCTATATGAAAGGATGAATACATAGTTACTCCGGTCATCTTAAGCTGAATAAGTTAACAACCAAGTTTTTCTTCAGAGTGAAGCAGTAAGACTAAAACTGAAAGAGCTCAGACCTTCAACAAATTTCAAACTAACCTTTGACCTCATATTGCCTCATTTATTATTCGTTACAAGAATGAATAAATAAATATGTCAATGTCAGGGTGAATTTCTGAAATCTCACCCCAAAAATGTACAGTTAAATTTCAATACATACCAATAGTCTTCATTCCACTGAGGATATCCCCAGAGAATTCACTCTTGAGAACCTCCTCAATGTCTTTCTTTGAGATCTTCTTGTACTCCTCAAACGTGGCTCTGAGCTGAGGGAAGCTGCGTGCTGCCAGGACTTTGTTAAACTGTGACTCATCTGTGCCCCATTGGCCTTCGCCTGCTGAGAACAGAGCCTGTCAGAGACAACAGGAAATGGATTAATTATTTGATGTTAGAAAGGGACACTTTTAAACACAATGCTGCTGTTGCTGTCATTACATTGAATCAACAGCAATGACATTAATGGATTGTTTTGACTTTTTATCTGAAAAAACTAACTAATCATTCTATATATCTAGGTCAGGTTTCTGCCTCTAAATTGACTCTTATTTTAATAATTCTTTGATAATCTCTATAATATTTTGTATCATTCTTATAAATAACAATTTTGAAATATTCTTGTATCATTAGGTGTGTTTTTTGTACTATTTATCAAACTAATTTAACACCAACATTAAACAAACATCATATCACGGTATCTAATCACTCTGCTTGCCTGGAACCTGCCTGATATTATATTTTTGTCTCATTTGATCATGTTTACAAACTAAACTAGAAACATGCGTACTCAGATAGAGTACAAACCCGAAACCGAGTAAAATAAAATTTTCTTATTTTACCGTGTTAGCATTACTTAAAAATTTAACTTTATCAAAATGTTTATTAACTCATTCCATGCCAGACAGTTTTCCACTCCTGTGCCAGAGCTATATTTTTTTTTCTTCTTAACCTAGCAGGTGCCATGTTTCAGGAGTTTATATGGCCAACAAGATTTTGCTTTATGTGGCATATCATATATCAAAATAAAGGAAATTGATTGTAGAAAAAGAGCAAATAATTGAAATTGTAAAAAAAAATTGAAAAATTATTGAAATAAGGGGAGACAATAGACAAGATTTCTAAATTGTACTTAATTTTTATTTACATTTTGTAACTCACCAGGTCATGGTAAAGTCTGTATAGTTGCTATCCAATTCAAATGAGAATGTCTTGCAAATATGTTCATTTCTGTACAACATGCACTTTACAAAATTAAAATATTCCAATATTTAACAGTTTTATGAGGGTTTTTGTTCTAGAAGTTCTGTACAAGTTTTTGTCATCTCGAGCAATCATTGTTCTACTTTTGGGGTAGCTCTGTTTCGGTGTGATAAAGCTTGAAGCAGCCTTTGATACACAGATGTGGACGTCCTGTGCAATTAACACAACAAAAAGAACTACGTTTCACCTTCTTGTAGAGGGAGCAGTAGACACATTGACGGTCTTTTCCGTCATAGTCTGGAAGGTGGGTGCCGGACAGTCGCTCAGGTGCCGGATTGACAGGTTTTGGACCGGGCTTTGCTCCAGGATTTGGTGCCGGCAAACAATTTGTTGGTGTTGGTGGCGTTGAAGCCAAAACAAGTTGTTCCAGCAGCCTTCGCTTGAACTTCAACAGTGGTATCGGCTTTGTTGTCGGTGGTTGCGCAAGTATGAATAGAACTTGGCTATTGACTTGAACAAGCTCTATCATCCAAGTGAAAAATTTTTTCCACCATTTTACTGTCTTACGACCGTGAGACCCATAATATGACACTTGCTGGTCTACACGATCACAACCATTCATATAGATGTTGTACCTGTCGATCATTTCTGGTTTTTCAACTGCTCGACGAGCCTCAACCTTTCTCACTGTGCGCACATCACCGAGAGACGTCACCATAAGACAGGCCTTCTTTGCTTTTTTGTCTTTCCACATAACAGACAGCAATGAACTGTTTGTGTTGGCATGCCAAATGGTGTCCAGGTGTTTGGGCCGCACTGTCTTCCAATCCGCAGGAAACCCTCTCCTGTTGCTTTGCACTGTGCCGGTGTAGTTGTGTCCCCTTTCGGTAAGATGGTTGACAAGCAAAGCGGTCGTATAAAAGCGATCAGCATAGATGTGATGCTTTTTTTTCAAGGGCTCCATCAATGTTTGAAAAACTTTGATTGCATGACCTGAATTGATGTCGATGTGAGGGCTGTAGGCGGTTTGTTGTCCAAAATATATGAGTAGGTTGAAAACATAACCTGTCACCGAGTCACATAAGCCAAAAGTTTTGATGTGGTATTTGGCAGGCTTAGCTGCGTTATATTGCTTGTGCTGAAACCGACCCTTGTACCCAATCACCATTTCATCTAAACTAAGTTGTTCATATGGATAAAAGCACTTTTGAAATTGAGACAAAATGTTATTGACAAAGGGCTCAATTTTTGCTTGGCGTTCTGCGTCAGGTTCAGAAGCATGCATCATTGTGTGATATAGTAACTGAAACATATTCCTTGGCATCATCTGCCTAAACCATGGTGTACTTTTCTGTGGATCTAGTGCCCAATAGTCTTCTATGCTGGGCTTGTGAATAATACCCATGTTGATCAATATAGCGAGGAATCGCAAAACATCATAACGATCAACTTCTTTCCATTGATTGATGCGAGAATGTTTGGTAGGCGGATTTTTCTTTTGCACAACCGACTTGCTATAAGAATTGATATATCTTACAAGATCATCTAACACCTCGTTAGAAAAAATAGCTTGGAAGTAATCTATCTCTTTCTTCCCTTCTCCAAGATCAGTAAGTAATCCAGAACCAGTTTGCCGAAACCTAGAAATGCCTACTTCTTCTCCAGGAAAAGCTCGACGCCACCCATTTATATCAGCATCAGGATCAGTAGTTTGAACATTATCGTTCTGATGTGGATTGTCAATTTGATCACTATCACTACTACTATCAGTACCAGAAGCAATAACATTTCTTCTTCTTCTTTTATTTGCAGGGGGTGTGACACTGGGCCTGCTAGTACTAGTTTTTCCTATCCCTTTTACTTTAGGACGCTTTGTCGTAACGAGATCTTCATCACTACTGCTTTCAGAACTACCTTCTTCTTCTCTAAACTCATCTCCACTGTCACTACTATCATCAAACATACTGTTGTCACTGTTGTCATCTTTTTCTGCCTCTAAAAGCTGCAAAAATAAGGCATGAGCTTGCCTTCCTGACAAATTACGACTACCGCTGTCCTTCGAAGTACTTGGAGTGGGCGTGGCCATTGTTTACTTTCGATAAAGCAAAATAAAACAGAGAAAATGACTAATTTTTTACAACTTCTGATTCGATCGACATCTGTTTACGTTAGAAACAAGTTCCCCAGAGTTATCGTTACTAGTTTTGTATACTAAAAATATACACTTCCTCGTTGGAAACGGATCAAAGTACGGGCCTTCAGATAGACGATATATCGTGGATTGGCACAGGGGCGGCAACTTAGATAGACGATATATCGTGGATTGGCAGGGAATGAGTTAAGTGTAACAAAAACAGAACAGAGAGTAACAGTGTAATAAGGTCTTCTCAGTGTAACAATTACACTTGTTAGAGTAACATCTGGCATGTCTGCCTAACCTCCTTACAGTGGCTTTACCTCCTTACTGTAGCTTAACCTCCTTACTGTCTAAGGCTACAGCCTAACCTTCTTACTGTTGCCTAACCTTCTTACTGTAGCCTAGCCTCCTTACTGAAGCATAACCCCCTTACTGTAGTTTAACCTCCTAACTAAGCTTAACGTCCTTACTGTAGCTTAAGGTCCTTACTGTGGCCTAACCTCCTTACTGTGGCTTAACCTTCTTACTGTAGCTGAACTGAACCTCCTTACTGTAGCTTAACCCCCCATACTGTTGCCTAGCTCCCTACTGTAGTGTAATACTTGTTACTGTGGCTAACCTTACAATTGACTGCTTTCTTAATTATAAAAAATCATGATAAAAAACAAACAAAACGCATAAAATTTCAGTCTCATCCTTACTGAGATCTTGCCAGCCTTACACACACATGTGTGCAATGTGTGTAACTTTCTGGAGCCCTGAAAATTTGACTGTATTGGATATTTTGCAAAAATTGATGTGAAGCAACAAATTATTTCTTTTCTCGTTTTAAATCAAGTTGCCTTTTATCTTCACCCAGGGGAAGCAGGAGACAATGCAGGCGCAGAAACTCTTCTTATGTTAGCAAGAACTGCAGAAAAGGAGGCATCCTCTAACAAGACTGTGCGACCACCACGATGCATTGGACGCCAGTGTGATAAGCCTCCTAGAGAGAACTCTGTGTACTGCAGTAATGAGTGTATTATGGCACATGCTCAACATGCATTGAAAGCATTGAGAGAGGAACAGATGCGGAAAAAGGTATATAAAATTTTAGTCCTACTGAGTGCCTTTTTCTTTGAAGCAGGATGTTCATTCAGTTCTGTGATCTCATCACAAATAAAGAGTGAAGAGCCCCAATATTTTCTAGGAGGGTGTGTCTCTGCCTTCCACTCTTGATGTTGGCCCCTGCTTAACCAGGCTTAACTATAATGAGCTGTACTTCTAAACCTAAGTATACATACATTATATGTCTTATGTGCTGTAAAACATTCACTGATATACACTTATGTGTTAATCAAGATTGAAATCTATTGATTATTTTAGTTTGAGTTATTAACTCATTTAGTCAATCTGATCAGCCAATTATAAAAAAATCCAAAGTTATTTAAAAATAACATATTAATATTACTGTCAAAGTTTTTTGAAGCCCTGCATGAAAAAAATAATTAGCTGAGAAACCCTTTATGTTTCCAGAAAATATGGAAAAGAGATTTATGTGCGTTATCAATGGCTCATTGAGTTCTTACATGAGTTTTCAGGGACACATCATTTATTCCAATTCCTCAGATGCTTGAAAAACAGAAGGATGGTGGAGATAAGTCCAAAACTCAGATCTGGTCATCATCAGACCCGGTGGATGTGATAGAACGTTCTTCGGGCAACACATTGACTGGCAGTGAGGCACCAACACAGAAAACCCTTACAGGCTGGTTAGAAAAACACCAAACTTATGAGGTGTTACATAGGCCTCGCAGCTCTTCTTCAAGTAAGTTTTTATTAAATTTGGTTTTGAAAAAGTTATCTGTTTGGCAAAGCCTTGATTTAAACAAAGAAGTTATGCCGTGAGAACGATTCATGAATAAAGTAAATATTTTAAGAAAATAGGGTTTCTCATTGGTTTGGAAAAGAAGTAGAAAGTCATTTAAAGTCCTTGAATATAGGTCCTTATACATTCATTTTATTTTTTAAGGATTTAAAACTCCTGCCATCAATTTACTTTTTTTGGAATTGATCTGTCATCATGCCTTCTAATACTTAGTGGAAGTCATTAAAAGTTCTTGATTGTTTCAGATTTATTTATCTGCTAATCCTTGGTCACGCGTTCAGCGGTTAAATAAATTTCTCTACCAACGCGACGATATTTCATGTCAAACATGTAGAAACAATGCTTACTAGATCTAATGTGGCACCAATACCAACATTTTCAATGAAGGTGGGCTATCAAAACTATTATGGATTTGAAATGACGTTTGTCTTGATACTGATATAAAGTCAGCATCTTGATTGAAGATAAGACTGTGCTATTGACTTTATGAAAAAGTCATTTGTCTTTTTTTCTTATTACAGAAATGATCTTTTTTGTTAATTTCTTCAGAAAGTATTGATAGTGATCATTGTGTTTATTTGTTTTTCAGAAGACAGCAAAAGCAAAGAAAGGGAAAAGGAGCAATTATCGGACAAGGACAGAAAGCACATATCCGACAAAGATAAGAAATCAGAAAAGGACAAAGACTCTCAATCTCTGTCAGGTGACAAGTCTTCTCAAAAAGACAGCAGTGTTAGTACCAGTAGCAGTAGCACTGTTAAGATTGAGAAAACATCAATTGAGAAAAAAATCCTTGAGAGACGCAACAGTTCCGCATCAACATCCAGTTCAACATCCAAGACTGAGGATAAGAAAGATGGTCCTCATCAAGTAAGGATCAATGTGAGAACAGCACTCAGGGATTCTCTTAATGCAAGGTTAGTTTATTCTTTTTTTAACCAAAGTTATTTGAATTTGGAAAACAAAATTTTAATGTCCTTTTTAGTAACTCTATTATGTCAACACCTTTCTTTTATCGATTTAACGCGTAAAAAGCATCACAACTGTCATCTGCATTGATCTGTAGAAATTGATACTTTTATTCCCCGATCACAATTTTAATTTGTGACTCGGGGTATATTTTCGTTTTGTCTGTGTGTCTGTTAACGCGATAACTCAAGAAAGATACAACTGATTGACTTCAAATTGCGTACGATTTTGTATTT
>JAUUEB010169328.1:264-14171 GCA_032362205.1 Clione limacina
CGACTATATTGTTATAGATTTCTTTTACATAAACCATCTAACACAAAAACACAGGAAGTGAAAACGAAATAACAACGGGTCAACACAGAACGGGAAAACACAACGACGACGGCTCAATTTTTAATCTTCATGAACGCAAAAATTAGACTTTAAATCAAAAAATAAATATCGCTACACATTCCGCAACACATGAAAAAAAAGTATCACTTGTCGATCTAAAACTTCCTAGAAAATGTGTGTATAGACCCCTCGTTTTTAACTTTCCTAGCTCCATTATAATAAGATAAATCGAAAACGATATTTGTAAGGAATAACAATATTGAAAAAAATACGTCCCATCGGATTAGCAACATACCCACTTCTAAACAAGAAATAGTCTAGATACTTACGGCCCATGTTAAACTCAGCTCACTACTACGACAAAAGAATTTGTTGATGACACAGGTGCAAATAAGCCAACTTGATAACTTGGTGTGCACATTTATTTATCTTTTAGTAAATGAACTTGCAAAGTCTGATTTGTTCAATATACACTGGGAGTAGAAATGAGGGGCTTATTTAGGGTTTTCAAATTGGGTAGAGGTATCGGTTTAAAGTTATTCATTGTATCGGACGTTTAAAACATTTAAACGGGGTATGTTTCCTTGTCTGGGTAGACATTTTGCTTGTTTCTCTGACACTTTTTATTGTGTGTGATGATATATTGTAAGGAGGGGGGGGGGCGTAACGACAAAAACGACAAACTGAATTGAGGTGGCGTTTAGTGATCCGAAATTCGAGTACGTTATTTGGAGACGCAATTGTTGAACTTATCAGAACATCTCCATATTCTATGCGAGTTGTTCTTAGTTTTTAACACAGTCAGTGTTGCACTATCTCTACCTTTTTCTATTGAATTTGATCAAGTTGAACCCGCTTTGCAAATAATGTACTTGTAATATGAATGCCGTACGTACTTATAAATACAAACACTTTCTTTTTTTCCTGATAAAATATATTTAACTGAAAGTAATCTATAAAGTAAATGTTGAACAAATGAAAAAATGGGAAAAATGTTAACATTAATACACAACCATAATATAAACTCGTTATGTCATGAAAATATTTAAATAATGAAGTGAATTAGAAGCAAAATACACTATCTAGGGTGCAACGAATACTTATACACACATCGTCTTTAAATCCTTTTCATATTATTCCATGAATTAAATCAACGTAAAGGTAAAAATATGATAATGAAAATAATATCTATGAAAGCACAAACAAGTTAAAAAAAAGGTTCTGCTCATGCGCTTAGACAAAAAACATTTCAACCTTTCAACAGTGTGCGTCAATATAAAGCAATGAAGAAGCCGAACTTCGTTGATGTTAAAGGCATGGACACACTTCATCGAAGTGTATCTGCATAAAATGACGTACTGCACATTTTATAAGCTTATCAAAGTTGTGATGACAATTTATGTTACATTACATTTACTCTTGTGTTGTTTTTTGGTTTAAAGAATCGTAGCAAAATCGTACAGGCAATGAGTGCTGTCGTTCGCCTTCAGATATAACAACGGATTGTTTTTAATTGGTTGTGACAGAGGGAGTCAAAGTATCAAATATTCATCAACATATAATTGAAACACTTGCTTTGTTAAGATAATCCAATAGATTGAACAACAGTGAACAGATTTGAGGACCCAATTAAAAGGCTAGTCGACCCATCTCATTATTCCCGCCTGAAGAACCTTAACAGGAAAATATAACGTAGCTCAATGATTTCGGGTTCAGTTGTTTTGTGTATTTGTTTGTAAATACTTTTATTGCACATTCTCAAACATGAAAACATATCACAGTTGTTATTGCTTCCTTCAATCATGTGTTCTCACCATGCTGAATTTTGCTTATATCCGAGCTCTTGTGTACCTACTAGTGTTGTACCTGAGCATTAATAAAAGTGTTCACATTTTAAACTCGTTTTTGAAACTTATAACGTGTTGTTAAAACTTGAACTTATCATTTTAAGATAGAAAGTAGAGAAACGCAAACAGACGGAAAGACAAATATATCAAACATATCATCAAATTTAATAAACAGTGGCCTTTCCTCTTTATATAATATAGGGATTATATTAATAACAATCGAAACCCTGCAATACATGAGCCCTATCCATCTCTATATCAAAGGGAAATACAACCTTGGCGCTAGAAGTACGGGAAATAACTCTGATAAGTTCAGTTCGGCAAAATGATATCTTTGAATAATTTTATTAGATAATGAATGTCCTTGCCAAGATTGCAAAATTCAATGAACTTTGAGAAAAACAAACATGTGCTTTCATTGTACCTTTTGTTCGATTTATTTTATAACAGAGGGGAAACAAAAATGAGCAGATATTATCGAAGAATAATCTTATATTGGTTGTTTTAAATAACCTTTTATCGTAATCTAAATCGAAACAACATATTTCTTAAAGAATAATGAACATTCGTATTCGTTTTGAAGTTATGTTCTCTTAGACCTTCTTCCTATGATGATTTTGAAGATTTCCATTTATTTGGGTTTCTACAAAAATGTTTGCGTCGATTATACGGATTCCTTTACCACTAAGGAAAACAAAAGATTGCAAATGGAATATCTATGTTAGTTACTATTAAACACATTTCATAACTTGACTTGCTTGGGTACACTATCCTTTATTCATTGACCCTTTTATCTCTCTTTACGCTTTAGTTATGTCTAGTTTAAATACGTCTTTCTGTATATGCCTTTTTGCAATTTATATTCCTGGAAACAATAACATTTGAATCTAAATTTCGTATTTGTTAAACAGCAAGACGTCGCTAACGATTTATATGTTATTCTTTATACATTTTTAAGGGTATGGTATATTTAAATATATAGACGTTATGTATAGTTTTCTCATTAAATTCAGTGATCTTTAATAATTGAATACAATTTTGATGACTGTAGTGACAAATACAAACGCTAATATTAAATTCATTCATAGAAAAGTCAGAACAACAACAAAAAGAGGTGACAATTTGTGTCACTTTGCAGACCATTTCAAAATTGAATTGAATTATATGGTTATTATTTGGAAATGAAAAAGCTTTTATAAAACAATGTGTGCCAATAGGCGCGCCAATAATTGTTTTAAATGGGGGTATTTTTAGAGTGTTCGTGCTATATTGTTCTGTTGATGAGTTGTTATAACATACTAAAAAAATGGCACGTTAGCATAATTAAGTTGAATCAGTTGAACTTTTTTCTAATAATCGATATTTATACAGGTTTTTCCAAGCCTTCCCCTTTTCTTGCTCTTTTTTATACCAAACAACCGAGTGCACTTCTTTTTATAGCTTCGGTCTCTGCTATAGCTCGGTTTAAACACATGCTAAGTAAAATTATTTTGTGAACTCCTATGTATAGTATGTCTGGACTTTGCCTGGGTTTATTGTAATTTATCTTTAAGAGTGTCATCATTATCACGATAGCAAATGTCCATGTGTCTGTGAGGATCTGTATCGCCGTAATCGATATACAAAGAAAGTCAGTCTAATTAGTTTGTCAACGTTTTTACTCACGTTAGAGCCATTTTGGTAAACCTATTAACACTCTTACTTGGATCGAAGATACCACCTCTTGATACCCATTTCAGAGCCGTTACCATAGTAGGCAAAATGGATTTATTACCTCGATAACATGTGCGAATGAAAGACAAAAATGTATAATGCCATTAAGCTTATGGAAAGAAATTCGGATAATTTACGTCATTAAATAATTGCCCACTTGCTATATTTTTGCAGAACTCAGACAACAATTAAATGTAGAAGAGGACAGGGAGGTAACCAATCTTAAATTTACGTTCAATGGCAGAACTGCATCATTAACTACGTTGATATTTTACGTTGAAAGTGAACTATTTCTTATACCTTCGTTTTTGGGTAGCGCTGATTTATTACTAGGCTTCAAAAGCCATTTACGGAAACCAAATTACAGTTTTATGATACATTTGGAACTTTTATGTGGAGTTGCTTACAGAATATTTGAATCGACTACATTTCTTAAACAGAAACTAAAGGTAAGGAATGTTTATTTGGTAATCATTTTGTATTACATCATTGTCAAAATTTGAAAAAAAATACTAAAAACGCACTTAAAGATCAAAAGGTTTTGGATCCAAACCATAGTGACTAGACGAAATAGTAATCTTTTTGGAAATTGAGTCGTAATGTTTAACACTTTCCCAAATTAAAATTAAACATAAGATTAGCACTACAGGTAGGTTTGTTTCCCTTTATAAATTTTCTATCATAAAGGATATCTATAATTTCATCATAATCACCAGAGAGAAATCTTTCTTAAAAATAAAAATATTCATGGGGACGGGTAATTGAAGTATGGCACAGGACGTTCGAATTGAGATGTTACTTTTATGATCATTAGATTTGTTTAACCTGATTTTTAACACTCGTATATTCTTTTGGGTCATTGCGTCTCTGTGATTTCTATAACAGGCCATTCGGGGTTGTGGTTGTCAAAACCTATAACAATTCATAGCAAAAAAGAGTCGCTTAATTTCTATTTTGTTCAGTTAGAAGAGACGGGGTTTGTTTTTCTTTTCTGAACTTGATCATTAACTTAGCTAATGAGCTAACGTTACAGGATGAAAATTATTAGTGAACAATTGTCTTGTTTAGGCATCGGTGCCTTTACAACAGTTGTCACTTGTCGTTAATCTTATTGACTGCAGGATGTCAGACACTCTTCATCACTTAAATCCTCTATAGACACACTTTTCTCCATCTGTGAGAACTAAAATTATAACTATCTCTCAAACTCTTTCATCACTATCTGATTCCACTTAGTTTGCGTTTAATCCTCCACTTATTCCCCTTCTTGTATTCCTCTCTAGACAATACAAAATCCCTTCCTTGTCTCAAAAAGTGTGTTTGTGATTATCAGAATGTACCTTCATTTACTCTTATCTTAAACAATATCTTATCAGTATCCCTGTTCCATATATCATCTTAGACATATTTTGTCGGCGTTCTGTAACCTTATCTTCTGTTGTATCCTCTCAAACAGTGTCTCATCCTTCATAGTATCTTACTTCGCTTACCCCTCTTTCAGAAAGTGTTTTACAACACATCATTCTACCATCTCTAAAACATAAACTCGCCTCTCTGACTCCTTTTCCCAAGATATTCTTCAAATGATGTAGTCATCTCTCCCATAATATTTCTTATATCTCTCACTATCTTTCAATATTCAATACAAAGACCGACGGCCGAAAGGCTAAAACACAGATTGGGAAGTTGTACATGACTATGGACTTGCATTCAACTGTTCTGATGTTAGGAACTGCCTTTGATTTGTATTTATCTTCAAATAAATTGCCCACGTCTATCACCCCTCCGTTGCCACAAAGATCATTGCAAAACCCTTGAAAAATTGGAATAACATTAAATGCCTTTTCACCTTATATCGATACTCTTAATTTGACTAAGACAGCTTTAGATTTTTAATGACAGCACAATCTTCTTCAAACACTGAGCGCCTGATTTGGCATCCCATCTAATTGACTTGACTAGTGCTAGTATTGAAGAAATTATTCCCTTCAAGAGGTTCAAATTACGCCCAAACAGCCAACTATGCATCACATTGAATAATTTGCACAAGAATCAGTTCTTCCACATCTATCAGCAAAATCCATTTGATGAGACTCAAGTTGCCTTCAAATTTGCATGCAAACGGATACTTTGCTTAACATAAGAATGCTTTGCTCTGTATGTTCCGGCCAAAATTTGCGTGTGAAAGATCTTGTTCCCGTTGGTTTTTAGAGAAATACAAAGGTCTATGCAGATGAAACACACCTTCCCTTTCTTGATTCAATTTACTCAGCAGACAAGGACACATTATTTTCATCAATAACTGTTGCTTACTTCACAGTTCATGACAAGGATTATTGCATTTGTTTCCTATCTCCTTTCGTTTGTCTCACTTTCAAGCTTCTTTGTATCCCTGGATCTGGATTGGTGCAGTAGCATAACCTTCTTCGGATGTATAAGCTACATTATCTACTACGTTAGATTGATACATTAAGGATCCCGATTCCTTCTTATCTTCATGTCTAGATGATATTCCGGTTGTTGTGCCCAAGCACTAATCTGTGTACTAAAACAAAATTCTTGCAACACTTTTCTCCAATAAAATGTTACCTGAAACAGTACGATTGTTCCCTATGGATCAAGTTATCTAGCATACTGGTGATTCATCTTTTTTAATATAATCGCAATAACTCCCAAGCCTTTACAAAAAAAAGCATCTGTTTTTCAGAAGTTGATCAGTAATTCCTTTTTAAGTGTTTGGCACCAGGATCATGTTTTACTAACTGTTGGTTATCCTGCAGTTAACAAAAAAAAAAGCTATAAGCTCATCAATACGAAGTTACTGTCCTTTGTAAGAACTATTTTTGTTGCCCTTTATAAACTAAACAGTGCCTCATAGAAACACAGCTTCAGAATTTATAAGAACAAGGTAATAGTAAAGTTATGCTTTCTAAAGAATAGACTGGAATTTTGCTCAAGAAGTATATATGGCGTCAGTGTAAAGCTCTCGAAAAAACCGGTTTCAAAATACACTTTGTTTCGCAAATAAGGCACCCACAAAAACTGTTAATATATTTTAATTTTTTAGAAACACACTTATGTAAGCTCAAAATACTCTCTAAAATTCAGAATATTCATAACTAGATACAATTGGACTCTTATATATCCGTTTTTCTCTTAAAGTGCGTTGTTAAGATACAAAAAAGGCAGTATCGTATTATTCTATAAATAGAAAAGGCTACTAAAACTAATCGATTTTACGTCAGTAAGTTTTCGATACGTATTGAACATTTTTTTTCTCATTAAATCATTGGTATTGTAATCGTCAACTAGCGAATACTAGGGAGCTGTGGGTTCTCCTGATTTGCCTTTGTTTCACTGTTGGATGACCCATGTGCATACCAATTTGGTTATGACCTCATGTACAGCTTTAACACACTTCTTATTAATTGCTAACACCAGATGTTTATATATTTAATTGTTAGGAAGTGATTACAATTGTTATCAATAAATGATCAGAAAAAACCTTCTACATTAATAATCTACATAATATTGTTCGACCTTTCATTCCTCTTCACAACTGTACATGAGCCTCACTTACTACGGCTTTCTGGTGATAAACGTGATTTTGATAGTGATAGATTCTTTCCAGAAACGCGTGGAACAATCTATCAAAAGGTTGTTATGCTAAGAGTTACTGTCAAATCAGCTGCCAGTATTCACATTTTACAATCTTAACACGAATGCTAAATCTTTACTATGACGTTTACATTCTGAACTCCCTCGAGTTGTTTACAAATGTTTGCATTTACTTGGTAAACTAAATGTCAACCTAGGTAAATAGTTAACTTTATTTTTTAGTAAACACCTTCTAAACACTTTCATCACCTGTTATTTCTTACTTATGGCTTTTGGGTTTCTTTATATAAGCTGTAGTTTGAACCTGAAAAATGATAGACATTCTCTGCTTCTATTTACTTCTATTTAAGAGAGACATAAGGTTAATGAATCATGAAGAAAAAACGCCTAGGAAACATGCACGTGTTACCAAGCACGTGGTGACACTCGCACTTGCATTTATGTAAGGTACAAAATAAAAACAAGCAGTCTGGTCTATTATCATTACCAAAGATAATTAAGAACACTACATCAATCGTATACGTTACAAATGCATTACAATGAAACATCATCAGGTGTGTATTTAAATATCATTATCTTTTAATCAATGTGACATATACAAAATAAAAACTCTTAATGAGTTTTTCACATTTATTTTGATGGATACATTCGACAATTACTGATATTGTCTTTGGTTACTGTTCTATTTCTGTTTAATTATGTGCTTTTGTCATCTGTGTTATTGTTGCTTTGCTGACATTTTTTCTATCGAACTATGCTTTAATGTTAGATCTTTGCTATTGATTCGATTCAAAGCGTATATTATAGATATGCTAATTAATGATAACACTTTATCGATCCAAACCTTCAGGGCTTGTTTCTTATATTTCCTAAATGTCAATCAATTTGAGTTGCAACAGAGCTTTGTTTTCATGAAAAACATCAGTTTTTAAAGTTAGTAGAAGTGTATGTCACACCATTTCAATTGATAAAAAGATCAACAATATTTGATAATCATCAAGTAAACTTAAATGTTAAAGTGCAAAATGTCATAATAGAAGTAAGTGTAAAGGCTTACATGATTTCAACAAAGCAAATGCTGTCTTAGTACTAATACAAAAAAAAATTTTGATTTTATTGACGATAATTTATTGTTCCCTTAAATTCTATAAATATCTTGAATTTCCTTGTCTAGAGTATAGCCAAAGAGTCTGGAATCTTCACCTTAAAGATATTTAGTTATATATGAGAATACACAAAGAAAAGCAACATATTTAGTGGACACTTTGTCTAACATACCGTATAAAGAGATATTAAAAGCATTGAAACTACCTTCACTAACATGTAGGAGATTAAGGGGCGGTCTTGTTTGGGTACATAATTTTTTAAACATTACTGACACAAGTTTTGACTCAAACTCTTACCTGGTGTTATCAATCACAACTTTCACAAGATGAAATGTACCAGAAAAATGAGTACTCGTATATAGTACAACAACGCACACAAGTAACAAAAAAAATAGCAAACAACTCAAGGGCCATAATTCTGTAAACATATTTTTCAAAAAGTTGAGAACAATATTTTAAGAAGATCCCTAGCCCGTAGGCAATATTTCAGGGTCTTACTCCCAACGATGCGTCCACTGCCTAAATAACGTACCTGAAAATCATAAAAGCGGCATAACTATGTCAAAACTGATTTTTTTCAAATCATTAGACAAAATTTCAGATTTCTATCTTCAACGATGGGACCACAGTGTGTTCGTAAAAAAATAATCAAAGGGGTGATTACTCTGATTTTAAATTGATAATTCAAAAGATTGTTAAAGATGGTTTTAGATAGTCACTAGAAGAGCCTCTTTGCAAATTTCAGATTCTCAACTCTGATGATGGGACCACAGCGTGTTTTTGCCAAATTAACAAAGAACATATCGCAAAAAAACTCATTAAGGGCCATAACCCCGTCAATTTTTCACAAACATTTAAGTAGCAGAAATTTTAGTTCCGGTTTACATCATCCTTCAAAAAATGAAAGAGATCCAAACAAACTTACTCAAGTTATCGCGTAAACAGCAAGACACATACACGCACAAGAAGAAAATATACAACTGCACAATATAATCTTGCGTTGAACAAAGAGAACTTCTAAACTAACGTTAGAAAGTAAAGGAAAGTTAAGGAAAGGAGAGTTAAAGCAAAGGAAACAAATCATATATCATCATAAACAGTGTCTTTTTCTTCATATGCTATATAAGAATAACATTAATTATGTATTCAATTAACAATCTGAAATATGCATAACATGGGCTCTATCGCTCAGTTTAAAAGACATTCCTTGGCAAAAGGCGCAAGAATCACATTAAGACACCGTTAAAATAAGTTCAGTTAGGTTATATGATATTGCTATTTTTAAGCTCCCCAATTATACGATGAACCTTGAGACTTGTTGTCAACCTTGAGGTAGTAAAAACTATAACAAAAACCAACATATGGTTTCTTTGTATATTTGTTTTGCTTGTGTTTGAGCTGACTGTAAATATATGCGCGTGAAGTGCATACGGTTGTGAAAACATGTTATGTACGTAGGTTGTTGATCAATGCATTTGATTGTATTACCTGCTTTGGTATTCCATATTAATTTCAATGATATTTCTATTTTTTCTGATTTGGACATGTGCGTGAAAAGTTATTCAGATGTCACACAAATGAATAACAAACAAAATTTAGTGCTATTGTAAACAATATCACTTACTCCTGTACACATTTTTCAATGTATTCAAAATTATGCTTTATAAATGCATATACCTTTCACTAGTAATGAGTTTAATAAATGTTTTATATGATACTATTTTTAGTAGTAAGTTTGATTTTTACCAATGTATGCGTGCTAGTTGTCATTAATGTTTGTACCGATCTTATCGATTTGGTGCTTATTTCCAGTACGACGTATAATGTCAGACAATTTACCATTACTATGAAGCTGCTATAATGAAACTATAATTTGTCTGATCAGTAAAAAAAACAAAAACAAATATAGGACGATCAAAATTAACCGTAATAAGTTGTATGTTAACTCAAGATACGTTACAGCTATAAACATAATAGTCCGTATAATGATGCTTTATGGCGTTTAGGTTAGATTTAAAAAATTATATTAAAATATCTTCAAAACTCTGATCACAAAATAAAACAAATGAACATCATTAGATTTCAAGGAGAATTTAGGTTATAAACCCCCAGTCAAACGAAACTTGGGAGGCACATGATGTCATTCGACATATTTTCTTTGACTCCAAGTATCTTTCACATACTATCCAATCTGTTATGACATTCATTTGTCTACTTCATGTTAGAGTTTTAGTTATGTATGTCATTTTAACTCTTTTTACACTTTTTAGTGACCTTGATCCCGTAATGTCCAAACCATACCTCACACTTCAATTTTCCTTTATGGGTTGATGTTGCAAATTACTACTTGTACAAAACATCATCAAAACCAATGTTGATATAGTTCCAAAACAGCAATCAAAAGAGTTAATCGTCACATAAAATGTAACACATATGTGTTCATTTCTCTATTGTTTTTGTACCCAGCTCGTTTTTTATGCTTTAGTAAACAAGGAAGTAGATATAGTAAATATTAATAAAAATCACTTACTGTTTTGGGTTTGGAGAAAAGTAGGACCCTTGTTCGTTGTTGACTTATCGGTTTTGTCTTAAATATTATGAGGTTGCCTGACCTGTTTCTTTCGGATAACATATTCTGTGTTGTTGCTGTGATCATTCTTTCGAAGTTATTTTAATTTACTTTCATATGACAAGTTCTAACATCATGAAACATTTGTGTACGAGATATAATGTCTGTAGCTAACATACCATTGATAACAGATACTTCTGTTTTGATCAGCCGATATTTATAGATTGGTTATTTATTTAGTATTGTACACATATGATGATCTGGAAACGGAGAAACAATGTAGGTTAGTTTGATAAAAGATTAGATTGCACAAGTATACCGTAAACATAGTAATGTAAACACGATAGGAAATTTACTCATATATAACAAGTATTTTTTTGGTAAATAATTGACATTGATAGAGTTTGTTTTCAAAGCTATCAATTTTTCTGTCACGCTTTCTTTGATTCCCAACAAAGAAGCGCGTATTATCTTCTTGTTAGCTTCGATCTCCGATAAACACCTAGCTCAACTTGATGTAAGAGTTTCTCACTACAGTCTGCCTGCAATTTACATACAAGCTTTTTTGTATTATTTTGTTGATCATTTTCTCTTTGTTTTTCTTTTTGTTTGGCCCGTTGAAGGCATATATGCCGAAATATTGTTGATTTTTTGTTCCAATTTTTTCGTGCCAGGTGTTAAAATGTCCAATCTTTCTTGATATACGTTTGATCGTTAATTGTTTTTAGGAGTGTCACCATGTATGTCAATAGCCAATCTCTACCAAAGTTAAATATACCACAGCTTAATGTTTAAATTACAAAATTATGTGAATACAGGGAGGTACCCAACCCTAAGTCAACGTTCAAAAGCGCTGCATGATTAAATATTTTGATATTTTACATTGAAAGTCTTTTCTTTCTTCTTCATTTTGGAGGAGAGGTCATTTACTGCTTTACGGCAGAATTCTTAATTTGGAATCAAAGGAAAGGAATGTGTTTTTGTTCAATACAATCATTATCAGTTGTATCATCGTCAAGTTTTAAAAATGAATGGATATTGAGAATTTGATAAGACGCACTTAAATAACCAACATATTTGAATAAAAACGCAGTAATTAGAAACAATTGAAAACGCATGTTTAGTTCAATAGTGCTTTTCACAATTCCTCCTATAAAAATATCTTAGAAGAAAAAGGCTACTTACACACAGGTGTTTACTTTTAATAAACTTTGAAACTTTTTCATTTTCTCGACAATATATATGTTTGTGTCACACATACATTACCGATCATTGTACATTGTTGTATAACTTATTGTGAGTTATAGTGTTGGTCTAGACATATTACGGGATAATCTAACAGCTACTGACCTTCTTCTATTGATATTATATATTATATTATATTTTCTAGACCACCAATATTACTCAAACCAAGTTTATATCTTCTCTCTAACGTAAATCCCCGATGTTCTCTCCAAAGGAATCTCGCGTCACTTCCCTCACTTTATCCCTCTTCATTCATAACCCATTGTCTATCTTATAACCCTCTCACTTGGTTACTTCAACTCTATTTGTATATATTATTTTATATTCCACTATATTAAATCAACTTCTACCCCCTAGATTACAACTTTTTGATTATCTCTTCTTCTCTGCATTGTGGTCGAGTAGAGTAGAGTAGGACTCAAGTAGTTTTTTCGCTACTTCTACTCTACTTGAGTAGTCGCAGGGTACTTTGAGAACTACTCTACTTAAGTAGTCAATCCAAACTAATCGAAGACTACTCTATACGAGTTAGTAGTCTTCGAGTAGTTGGGAAAAAAGCAACATCAGCATTTCTGATTGATCTAAAAAGATCTCCTCTTTTTTATTTTCTTAAATAAGTGATTGATTTCAAACTTTTCCCTTTTGTTATTATCTTTATTCGACTTTTATTTTATTGTCTAGATTTTCAAACAATAAGTTTTGCCGTTTTCAAAATATTGCCTTAATCAATGATTAAAATGTTGGTCATAGTCATAAGTCATCTTTTTATTTATAATAGTTAGTATGTGCGCTTTTGACAGATTTATGATGATTGACGTATCATAGTTAATCTATATTTGCTTTTCGTTTGATTCATTTTAAAATAATTTTGCGATTTATTTCTGATCATTTTTTGTTCAATTGTGATTATTTTTAATACATTTTACTTTTTACACAATTATTCAATACATTTTATCATTTAATTTAATTGTGTTACATGGTAATGTGAATAATGCAGTATTCTTTCAAAAGTTTGTTCATTTAATTATAACCATTTTTGTGACTTCTCAAAAACGTCTCGAGTAGATTAGCTACTCTACTTCAGTAGTTGCCCTTAAATTTTGTGAGAAGCCACTCTACTCTACTCGAGTAGTTGTAATTGTCCAATTACTCTACCCTGTTCAAGTAGTCCACCGAACTACTAGACCACGACATTCTTCTTTCAGTCCCCCTCACAATTAAATATGTATGCACTGTAATACTCCCACAATCAGCACAATTCATCCAAGATAATTTTTTTTTGCGATTACGATATTCATGATTTCTTATATGATCAATATTTATATACGATACGTATCTTAAACTAAATGCAATGTAGTCAGTCGACTTTTCTCTTTTCTATTGAAAGTATTTTTTTAATTTATAGATGTTAACTAGTTATACGTATAGAAGAGGCAAGTACGATACTGCTTTAAAAAAATTAAAATGCTTTTATAAACGGAAGATAGTATTTAATTATAGGTATGCTGCATTTCAGAGAGCATTTTGAGACTTCAAAGGGTCTTTTCTCTATCGGAAAATAACTTCTATAAACTGTCTTGGTATCTGGGGTGAATTCCGCGATTGTGCATGACTCCTATATACTTTCTACTATTTGAAAATGTATTTATCACTCAATGATTGTCCTTCTTTTAATATTTTCCCAAAATCAACTGTCTTCCTTGTCCAAGTCCTCTCCAACGAACTGTCACGTAACTGTCTGACTCTTCC
>JAUUEB010169439.1:0-14168 GCA_032362205.1 Clione limacina
TTCTTTTCTTCTTCTTTTCTTCTTCTTTTCTTCTTCTTTTCTTCTTCTTTTCTTCTTCTTTTCTTCTTCTTTTCTTCTTCTTTTCTTCTTCTTTTCTTCTTCTTTTCTTCGTCGTTTCTTCTTCTTTTCTTCTTCTTCTTTTATGCTACTTAAGGAAGTCGGGTAACACCGAAACGACGAAGTCGTTAGTTTCCAATATAGCAGTTAGCTTATTTAATATGACGATTTTTAAAGACCGATAATGCTATATCAAGCTCAACTCAGACTTGTCGAAAGATCAACATCTGTAATAACATTCAGATTGTTAAGCAAGGTTTGTTATTGAAAATACCATGAGTGATATGGACTTATTTGAACTTTATTTTTTATTAAACACCTATGTTGTATTTCTCTATAATTCCATGTATTCAATCGTGCAGTTATATTCCCATAACGCACGGGGTACCATGATGCTTTGCGCGTGCAGTTACTGATTCGATTCGTCACTAGCGACGACAAGAAAAGCGAACATCATCGGCAGTTTCCAAGAAACAATTGAGGCAAATAATTGAAATAATGAAATTATTAAATCGAAACTATTACAAGAAGTCCGCGTGTCACTTATAAGACACTAAGATTCGTTAAATACATATACATTCATTTTACAATAAGCATGATATACTATAATATGTCAATCGTACACTGCCGTGGTAATGAGACAGGGTGTTTAAAACATAACTTTTGTATCTATAATCTCTGAATACTTGTTCAAGAACCCTGAATGATTCTAGATTACCTTGGATGACCCTAGATTTCCTTGGATGACCCCAGATTTAATATATCTAAAGAGGATCAATCTAGAAGATTAATTTTTCTCAACATATACACAGACAGGTTGGATGTCGGTTTAAACAAGGCATTTATTGCCAACACGGTTATAAAAGATTGATTATCTTCATTTTAAAGAGCGCTTTGATAAAAATAAGATAAATATTCTGTTTAAAGCTGTCTCAGATTTGATAAATTGCTCAAGAAAATAAAAAAAATATGTAATCAGATTTATAGCTTGTTAAACAGATGGTTTAGAGTCTAGAGAGGTAAAGACGTGATGTAACGTAGCTGGTGTTCGGAAATAAAACTAAAATACGGTAGCTGTAAAACTGATTGATCATCATGTATAAAGTAACTTTATGTTACCTTGGCTTTTGGTAAAAGATAAATAACTAAGAGATCATTTGAGTTGGAGTAGCATCATGATTTTTTTAATATTATAGATTGATTATATTCAATTTAAAGAGTGCTTTGATAAAAATGAGATGAATATTATCTTTAAAGCTGGTTCAGATTTAATAAATTGCTCAACAAATAAAAAAAATATGTAATCAGATTTATAGCTTGTTAAACAGATGGCCCAGAGTCTGGAGGCAGGTGAAGACGTGATTGGAAAATAAACTCAAATACGGTGGCTGTAAAACTTTTTAGTTTGCTCTAATCATTAATTTACAATTAAATGTGTCATAATGTATAAAGTAACTTTATGTTACCTTGGCTTTGGTAAAAGATAAATAACGAAGAGATTGTTTGAGTTGGAGTAGCATCCTTTGAGCTTTATTAAAGTTTAAATTAGTAAAGTTTCAACATTTTATTTATGGCTTTGGCACACAATATAGCACACGAGAGCATATTTCTATAATCAGCAATGGTATAGAATTGCTTATAAAGTAATGTTTATTTTTTTCCAAATGAATGATTTATAAAGTTTAAGAAAACATCAGATTAAAAGTAGAATGCGAGAGCGTACATCACAACACCACGATACATGTGCATAGATAAAAGCGTTCAATACCGAACAAGCTGAACAGGTTGTCCAAGTGGTCATCATGTCATCTTTGCTGAAACCCATGCAGTAATCATTTGATAGATGTGCCAGGTGAGAGCCAACTGAATTATCTGGTGGGACACAGAACAATATGAACAGGTTTAGCCATGTAATTTCTAGATCAGTTTTGTTTTCTGGATGGCTTCCGATATCATAGTTTCACGTTCGAGACATCCAGCGATTCCTGTAACTCCACTTTTCTGCACTGACTTATTGACATGCCCATGATAATACCACCGAAGTATATGTCCTATCATCAATAGTTATGAATCCAAGAATTTCCTTCAAGGTGTTATGGCATTACTGTAACAACAAAACGTGTTTTTTTGTCATTGAGACAATTCTTTGAAAATAGATGATTTTGTATATCTCACGATGACAACGAAGATTGTAAATTTTCATGTTTAAAAGTTTTATCTTTTTAGATCACTCAACAAATGATTCACCGCCAGGAATAATCCAAGACGATGACGTCTTTACCTTCAATTATATTTTTATCGTGTCATTAGTTTAAAGAGAAAATGTCAAAATATTTTAAAGGAAACACAATCTCAGGTAGCTAGAAGTCTTACAAACATCTAATAAAAACAAATAGCTTAGGGTGATCAGATTACATATTGGAATCAGTTTTGTTCATTTTTATTATAATCAAGAAATTTCGAAGTAATTTGAAAGAAAATAAACAAGTTGATCATGACATGATGTACACGTCTTTTCAAAAGATTTACCGTCATGAAAACAAAGCGTTGCTCACTCATGTTGAAGGAGAAATTTCTTATACCCTTTGCTGTTGTTGTAATTCAAACTTGATTTCTTAACACGTTACATGATCTCTATGATAAGGATGAGATACAAATTGTGTTCTATATTTGAATTTAAGGTGCAGCAAGAAGTCAAAGATATCAGGGTATATTGAAATCCAACAGCCAAGGTGCCAGTTTCTGAAGATCGAAATAGCAATTTAAACACGACATTTTCACAGATGTCACTATTTTTTCTATGTTTATGAGATAAAAGAGGGCATTTTTCATCGAATGTAATGCTTTATGACAGAAAGATGTTCCTTTAGCATCGTCAAACATGGCCAAAAAGATCATTCTGCAAATACCGCCATATCCTGTAGTGGTTAAGGTGTGCCCCGCGAGAGCAATTGTACAAATGGACGGGATTATCGAATAGTTCAATTAACTTAGCTGTCATATGATTGCAATTTACAACATTTACTTGTTTAAATGGATATACATTCAAGTATGGCATAGAAGAAATAAACAGAGAAAGACCTAGACATACAATCTTTATTTCATGCACATAGAGGCTCTTTAAGCTCAAGTATTACAGCTCGGACTCACATATTGCACACCCTCGTTCATTAATCAGCCGAATTCAAACATCCAGAGGGAAATGTCAAAATTGATAAATTCATAATCGTCAACTACTAATTACAGATAAGCTAAACAGGTTGTCCAAGTGGTCATCATGACGTCTTTACTGGCCGAAACTCTACAGTCTCCGGTCTCCTGACACATATGTCAACCGGAGACTGCGTGAGGCTGGCCAGCAAAGATTGCATGGTGACCACTTGGACAACCTGTTCAGCTTGTAAATAATATCACTATGACCTCAGCAATTTTTTATTTTCATGGTTACAAGTTTTATGTTTTTAGATCTTTCAACAAATGATGGAGCACCGGGGTTAATACAAGACGATGACGTCTTTACATTCAATTATATTTTTATCCAGTCATTCGTTTGAAGAGAAAAAGACAAAATGATGCTTTTCTCAAACTTTTTCGAACCGGATGACCTGTTTTGAGTATACTTTGCTCTCTCATTAAGACTTTTTGTTTGCCTTGACGTACTAGTCCTTATTCGAGATATAAATTCGTTTGAACTTAGGTACATGCAATTGTTTTTGTCCTTGGTGGTTTTAAAGATTCCTCTTTTTATGACTATTTGTTTAACGTTGGTGATTTAGAAATGGTCTCTTATGGCGCTTGATATTACGTGATTCATACTAAGACAAGTCGACCTTGTGACGTATAATCTTATTGCTACTTTATTAACATCATATGTATGTCAATTCATAATCCCGTCTAGCACAATCGCCGATATAACCTCTTATATGTTTAAAGGGACGTTAAAACCCTGCACATTAACAAAAAACAATATCTAAACATTTCATGTTCCATTTATAATGTAATGGTCATTGATTTTTTATTCTATAGCAAAGGCATTTTGTGGTTTATCGATCTACAGTCTTCTTTTGTATTTCAAAACAATCTATCACGTTTTGAGGTTTGAGTTCACAAATAAACGACAGTCTTGACTGGTTCTTCCCTCCTGAGATTGCAATTAATAACATATTATGGTCACCTAAACATATATCTATTCAACTATTACAAAAGCGGAATGAACAAAGAAGGACTGAAACATACAATTTTTGATCTCATGTACACAAAATATGTGCACAGACGATAATCTATTTTAACTCAAATATTCAAGCTCGCACTGGCCTACTTTAGATCACATTACATGTGTTAGGTAGAATATGAGTACAAATATGAATTGATGAATCTTTGTACAGAGGGTTCATAAATTTAATTACAATAATACCTTTAACATTGGACAACCTTTGAATTTTATACCTTGTTTAATGTCATTGATAGTTGATATCATTGATATGTGGTTGTTCAAGTGGTCATATGACATATATACTGACCGATAACCATGCTGTCTCCGGTCGACAGCTGTGACAGGTGTTTTCCTATCATATGTTGTTAAAATGCATCTGAGCAGGTTTATTGCTCACCTTTTGCATGAGTCAAATAAACCAACAATTCAGTACTGTATAATATTTCTTTTTGTCACTTCATTAATTATAGAACTTACTATGTTTTCTGTGGGATTCTGTTCTTGTAAAACTGCATCTTATTTCGTTATTCAGTGTCTAGAAGCTGATCTCAGATAGATTATTAGATATATCATGGTCTGAGTCTAGGGTCTTCTATCACCGCAGACTCCTGACTGGGGATTTTATCAACAGTTCGCTATGTTCATGTCGGTCTATATGACATAAAACATAATAATTTAAAAGTAACAAATAAAAACCCAGTGTTTTTATTTGAGACGCTTTAATGACAGATTTAAAACGTCAAATTGAGTTGTTTTATGTTCGAGGGCTTTAGCGTGAATTTAAACACCTTTATTAACCAATCAAAACTCGTGAAATACTCAAATTGGTTAAAAATGTGTGTTTAAAATCTGTCCGTTTTAGAGTGGTCTGTCAGTCATTAAAAAAAGCAGTGTTATGCAAATCGATAAAGTTATACTTTTTAGTAATGCCTGATCAATGTGCACTGGTAGTACTTTAAAGACAGGACACGTCCTTTTTTAATTCAGTACGAGCAGAGATTATTAAATTAAAGATATGAAATAATCAACTATAATTAGAGCTTAGAGCTTATATTTCATATCTTAAACTCTTTGATCATAAGCTACCAACTTCACTGCCCATTGCTAGTTATGATTCTTTATATAATTTAATTTTTATAAACGTGTATGTACCCTGGTGTTACTATTGTTTTTTTAATAAGTAAATCATGACATGATGACAATTTAGATCTGCTGACGACTTGAAAATTATTTAAGAATTACCAATATCCAATATTTGTCTAAAGCGCATTAAAAACATGTACAGTAAAGTTGTAAGCAAAACTTGAAAAGAATTGAGTAACAAAAACAAATCTATATCAACAAATAAAATGTATTTTATACTTTTGATAACAATATCACACTGACACTTTATGGATCAAATTGATTGGAGATTGGATTTTGTATAAGATTAACACACATTTTCTGGGTTATTTGTTTACGTGAAAACTTGAATGTTTCTGACTCAATTTGTTTATTAATTATTACAGTCTAAAAAAACAATGTCCTCTTATCTCATACATAAAACATTGACATTCGTGAATATTTAGGCACAATGACCGAGTGATTTAGATGGCGTACTCAAGACCCAGCCTGAAAACGTCGTGGCTTCGACCCCCGCAATGGGACAATATTTCATGATTGGAACATTGTATAAAGTGGTCATCGTCGTCTACCTGTCACACAACGGTGTAATTGGGTACCCGACTATAGGCAGTGAATGTCTTCATAAGATTATTAAAGCGATATGCCTAAGGCGACCCATTTTATGATTCCGAGGAAGCGGAGAATATACAGGTTTATCTCCATTGTGTCTGTCGGGGTAATAATTGTTAATTGCGTTGAGTTTCCTTCAAAGGGAAAGCGCTATAAACACAAATTATTATTATCATAATTTGTTCAAACTACTATTTCGATCTTCCAAAACAGGCACATTGACTCTGAGATTTCAATTGATTCTTACATCTATGACCTCTCGTTTTACCCTTGGAATCCAATATAGACACAACATTTTTGTCTCATCCTCGTCCCAGGTAGAGTGTATCTTGTAAATAAATACAGTTCAAATTACAACATCAGCAATAAATCATGTATGAGAAATACCCCCTTAAAACATAAGCACCACCTGACATTATTTTCCTTATGGGCTGAAATATCTTGTACATCAAGATGAAATTGTTTATTTTCTTTCAAATCACTTGCACCTTCCAAGATAAAGAAGAAAAAATAAACAAAAAACTGACAATATTACGTTATTTTATCACCCGAAGATATTTGTTTTCCATCAGATGTTTGTAAGATTTCAATCTACCCGAGATCTTAAAACCAATGACACGATATAATTGAAAGATACAGATTTCATCGTCTTTGATTATCCCCGGTGGTTCATCTTTTGTTGAAGGATCTAAAAGGATAAAACTTATAACACGAAAAGAAACAGTCTTTGAGGTCACGGTGACATTTACAAGCTGAACAGGTTGCTCAAGTTATCATCATGCCATCTTTGTGGCCAAACTCTTGCAGTCTCCGGTAGACATCTAGGACAAGAGAACGGAGACTGCATAAGTTTCGGCCAACAAAGATGTCATGATGACCACTTGGATTACCTGTTAAATGTCATCTAAGATAAGTGGTTATGATTTTTAATTTTTTTAGAACTTAATTCAAATATCTTGAATATATATTTGTTAAAATGCCTATATGTTGTTAATCGCAATTAATATGAGTGCTGACGTTGAACTAGTCGAGACTGTAGCACATTAGTGAAATCAAACTTCAAAACGTGTTGTATCGGTCTGGAATGCAGAAGAAGATTGTACGAACATCCTAAATAACAAAACCACCTTTGCTGTAAAATACAACATTATTGAATATACATGGTGCGTGACATGTATTACACCTTTTTGTGTATATTTTGTATGAGTTACAACCTATCAGAAGTTATATCGGCGACGTGCTACTTATACCTGTTTATTGGATGCCTTACATATAATGTAAATTGTTGCAGTTAGTATATACTTCACAAGATCAAATGGTCTTAGCACATACCTCTTAATACCAAGCGCGAGACGAGACCCCTTCTTAATCACCAACTTAACTTAAACAACTCATGTGACCTAGTCAAGATTCGAACACCTGGACTTTCGCTCTCGAGAACACCTTAACTATTGCGTGATATGGCGGTATTTTCCGGATAATTTGTATGGCTATGCTTGAAGATGCCAAAAGTACAACCTTATGTCATTTATCATTACATTCTATGAATAATGTCCTCTTATATCTCATACATATAGAAATAAATCTTTACACCTTGAACATTAATTAAAACTGCTATTTCGATCTTCAGTTACGGGCCCCTTGGCTCTGAGATTTCAATTTCCTTACATCTTTGACCTCTCGTTGCACCTTGTATTCAAATATAGAACACCATTTTTATCTCATCCTAACCACAGACAACTTTTATCTTGCCAAGAAATCAAGTTTGAATTACAACAACATCAATAATAGTTTATAAGAAATTTCTTCTTCAAACATGAGCACCTTATGAACCTATGTTTTTTATAACGGGTTAATCTTTTGAGGTGACGTGTTCATCATGCCATTATCAACTTGCTTATTTTCTTTCAAATTACTTCAACATTCCGGGATTATAAAAATAAAGGAACAAAAAAGATTTCCTTATGTAATCTGATCACCCCAAGGTATTTGTTTTCCGTTACATAAGATGTTTGAAAGATTTCTAGCTACCTGAGATTGTGTTCCCTTTAAAATAGTTTTGACATTTTCTCTTAAACTAATGACACGATACAAATATAATTGAAGGTAAAGACGTCATAGCCATTGACTATCCCTGATGCTTCTTCTTTTGTTGAAAGATGTAAAAAGACAACACTTCTTACCACGAACAATAACCTTTGATGTCATATCGATATATACAATGTTATTTATTTTCCCTTTCAAGTGCAACTAGGACAACTGGGCTTGATTTTGACACTCTATCGGACATAAGCACTCCTCTTCTTCATTGGTTTGGTTTGTATTTATCGTAAGAAATCTAGACTTAAAATTGTGTGATCCCAATAAACACATAAAAAACAATTGCTTCCTTGTATTGGGCTCGAAGGTGTTGCCTTTGGTATCAGGGTTGTTCTCAGATAAAAGTGTGATTTGGTGCCATTCTTGTCGCTTTACTTGAGGCCCAACTGTAAAAGTGAGTCCTGTTGTCTCATCGGTTTCTTCGATGATCTGATCAAAACTGGTGTCTTTGCGGGAGACTTCAAATAAAATTAAAAAGTTTTTTCAGACAGGTTGATGCAAGCTCAGTCGTAATATTATGGGCATGTCAACACGTCGGTGTAGAAAGGTGGAGTTACAGGAACAGCCGGATGTCTGGAACACATAACCATAATATCGGAAGCAAAGTGAACACGACTGATATAGAAGTGATATGGACATACCTGGTATGTGTTTATGGTTCTATGTCCAACCAGATGATTTAGTTAGCCATCACATGACACACATATCAAACGGTGACGACAAGAGTTTTGCCAGCAAGGATGTCATGATGACCACTTTGACAACCTGTTCAGCTTGATCAGTGTTGACAGTAATTATCTATGTACATATCGTGTGTAGATAAATAAGATACAAGTTGCATGTCTCGTTCTTTTTCTGTTCCACTACACTTGAACAAATGTCTGTTTGATTTCGATATGTTATTTATACCAATCAGGATGGCAGTTTAGGGGAGAAGAACTGGTCAAAATTATCGTTAATTTTTTAGCTCAAAGCTCAAAACGTAGATGTATCGGTTTAGTTTGAAGAACAAGACTGTGTGTATATCCCAGATAAACATATCACATACACGCCTGGCTACAACATGCGCAATAAAATACTCTAGGTATGTGAATGTATGGATGGATATGTTTTTTTAAATCAATTTAGTAAGAGTTTTAACGTCTCGATCAACATATGAGATGTTATCGACGACGGTGCTCTTAGAGGTGATTATGGGCTGCCATACACATGAATACAATTGACGCAGCGACAATATTCATTAAATGAACATGGCCCTCTTATCTCCATACACATAGAAAACATTTCATCCGAGAATATTTATTAAAATTTCTATTTCGATCAGTAACGGGCACCTTGGCTCTTAGATTTCAATATCTTCTGACATCTTCGTCTTCTCGTTTCAATTTAAAATCAAATATAGAAACACCATTTTTGTCTCATCTTAATCACAGAGAACCTTTATTTTGTTAAAAGATTAAGTTTGAATTACAACATCAGCACAGCAATCTTAAATAAGTACATGCATTTTTGTCTTCAAACATGAGCACCTCCGTTTTCTTTCCATATCGGGTAAATCTGTTACAATAACGTTAACATCATGATGAAATTGTTTATTTTCTTTGAATTTACTTCCACACTCCGAGGTTAAGAACAACAACTGACATCATTATGTTTTCTTATCACCCTAATGTATTTGTTTTACATTAGATGTTTGTAAGATTAAGAGCTACCTGAGATCCTGTTCACTTTGAAATGGTTTTGACATGTTCTCACCAATGACACGATACAAATATAATTGGGCGTAAAGATGGCATCGTCTTAGATTATCATTGTTGCTCAATCATTTATTGAAAGATCTAAAAGATAAAACTTGTAACACGAAAATAAACAATCTTTGAGGTCATGGTGACATTTACAATGTAATTTATGTTAAACGTATTGTCTCAAAGACGAAAAAAAAAGTTCTCTTATTACTCTTATTATTGGTTTCTCAACTATCCATGATAAGACATATACTTCGGTGGTTATATCATGGATATATCAATACGTCAGTGAAGAAAGATTGAGTTACAGGAATACCCGGATGTCTGGAAGATTAATCTATGATATAGGAAGCTATCTTGCGAGCAAAAGTGGACAAAAGTTACATTATACATGATGACACGTTTAATTGTAAACTTGCAAATTATAAGAAACTGAAACCTTTTACAGCTATCATGTTTTTTGAGGTTTATGTTCGAACACCAGCTACGTTACATCACGTCCTTACCTGCCTGCCTCTAAGACCATCTGTTTAACAAGCTATACATTTGATTACATATTTGTTTATCGGTTGAGCAATTTATCAAATTCGAGACAGTTTTAAAGAGATTTTTTATAAAGTTCTCTTTAAAATGAATATAATCAATCTTTATAACCATGTTGGCAATAAATGCTTGTTTAAACCCGACATCCGACCTGTCTGTGTATATTTGGAGACAAATTAATCTTCTTGGTTGCTCCTCTTGGGATATATTAAATCCAGGATCATCCAAGGTAATATAGAAACATTTAGGGTTATTGAACTACTATTTAGTGATTACATATACCAACAATTAATGTTTGAAACAGCCTGACTGATCACCACAGTAATTAAAGTTAAACATGTGGATATGCAATATCATGCTTACTGTCACGTTATTTAAACATGTGGATATGTAATATCATGCTTACTGTCACGTTATTTGAACATCTGAGCTTTAACAAGTCCTTAACGCCCAAGGTATTTTTTTTAAAATTAACAATCTAAATACGAAATATATTTTTATGGTTTAGATCTTTTGACACCTCTGAATTGGATCTTGAAATAGCAATGTTTTATGAATTAGCATTCCCGAATTTGTGTGTTAATACCTTTTGAGATCAAATTCGCTCAATAACGGTAATGATATTATCAGTTTCTGACAAACATTTTTCTCCGATCCATCTTATCAATTTCTATCAATTCATCAAACACATTTGTGTCATCCGAAGAGATTCATTACTTAGCAGTTATTTTCGTGTTGTCTGGACAGAAGGTCAATTTGGCCTTATCAGAAACCCTACCTTATCATTTTCTGGCATGTACCAATATTTTCTTCAATCCAGCTAATGAATTTCTATCATATTGTTTATTTCAGCCAAAGAGATTGATAAAAATATTAACCATCAGCAGTTACTTTCTTTTTTTCTTGACATAAGGTCAATTTGGCCTAATCAGAAACCCTACCTTATCATTTAGTGAGATGTTTATTTATCTTAGATATCTTAACCAGTTATTCTTAACATTAGAAAGATAATATATATAATTCGAGTGGAATGATTCTTTCAACGTCAAGTATAACCAGCTTTCATGAAATGCCAGAATCTAAACGTACAAGCCTGGTCAAATTATGTTTAAGATAGTTATGTGATTGCTAGAAAGTTCCTCAGACCTCACAATGTCCTTCAAAGGGGAAAACAGGTAAAGCCAATTTTTGCTTCTAAATTATAAAACTGGTAAACAACGTACTAATGTGATAAGATCGCAATACCCTCGGATAAGATTAAAGCAACTTTGAGCCGATGAGAATTTAACACTTATTTTCTTAAGATGTGCAGTTTTGATGGCGTAATTAAAAATGTTTTTCAATGATTTCTGCTATAGGATTAAGGTGACCCTCTTGTATTTTTAAGAAGCCATAATTCACCACAGCTTCAGACATCTGATCATCCTGCAACTGCGTCAGATCGCTCAATGGTTATGGTGTACGTCATTCAAATTGCTATTTCGATCTTCAGAAACGGACAACTTGGCTCGAGATTTTCAATTTATCCTGGAAATTTTGACCGCCCGTGGTACCTTAATTTCAAATAAATAGAGAAACACAGTTTCATCCTTATCACAGAGAGTCTTATCAAGATAAAATTAAATTTGAATTACAACGTCAGCAATGAATGTGTAAGACATTTCTACTCAATAAATTAGCACCTTATGACCTTATGTTCTATAATGGGTTTATCTGGTGAAATGACGTGTACATCCTGTTTAACTTGTTTAATTTTTTTAAAATCACAGCTACTTTCCAAGATGATTAAATACTTTAACAAGATCTGATTACATTATGTTATCTAATCACCCTCTAGTATTTGTTTCCATTAGATGTTTTTAAGATTTGGAGCTACCTGAGATCGTGTTTCATTTAAATAGAATTGACATTTTCTCTTAAAACCTTGTTTGAAGTCGCTGGGCCGTTCCCCCAAAAATGGTATTATACTCCCCAAACAATTTACGGCTTCTTATACCAACCAAACAACACCACGTAAATAGTGATATAGATTATTATAAGAAATTGGCCCGCAAGGCATGAGCACTTCTTGGCCCTTTTGTACTTAATCTGTTCAAATAACGTATACATCTGGATCGACTTGCTTTCTATTTAAAATGTCATCGTCTTAAGATATCCCTGGTGATGCATCTTTTGTTGAGAGATCTAAAAAAAGAACACTTGTTACCACCAAAAAAAAAAATATTTGAGGCAATGGTGACATATACAATGTCCTTGTTAAAGTCTTTAGGGCAAGTCTTTGTTTCTTAACTATCGATGATAGGACATAGACTTCGGGAGTAATATAATGGGTATCTTAACAGTGCATCTTGGTGCAGAAAGGTGGAGTTACAGGAATAGCCGAATTCCTAGAACACGGTGCCCTGATATCGGATGCCACCCAGAAAGCAAAAGTTGTCAAAACCAATCTCAAAGTGATATTGATAGACTTGGTATGTACAAATGGTTCTGTGTCCCAACAAATAATTTAGTTGCCCCTCACCTGACAGTACTATCACATAGTGGCTATCACATAGTGGCTGCATGGATTTCGACAAGCAAAGATGTATAGATGACCACTTGGACAACTTGTTCAGATTATATGTTAAAAGTAATTATCTATTCACATATCTTCTGTCTATAAGATACTCATTGTATGTTTAGTTTCTTGTGTGCTGAATCTTTTTATACCACACTAGTATATATATTTGTTTAAATGCCGATATGTTGTTAATCACAATCCATATGATAGGTCAGGAGAGAAGAACTTATCAAGACTGTCGTATATTTACCAACTCAAACTTCAAAACGTGATGTGTCGGTTTGGAATGCAGTTTTAGACTTTACTCATATCCTATAGATATACACACAATGAAATGTATTTGCAATACCATGCAGCATAAACGAATATTCAGACAGACAGAGTAAAATATATAGATTATATTTGTGTCAATTTTGTCAGTGTTTTAAGGTCTCAATCAAATTATGGGGGGTTATATCGTCGACGTGCTACCTAGAAAGGAATATTGGCCGCCCATACATATGATGCAAATTGTAGCAGTGACAGTAGACTTTACTAGATCGACAAGTCTTAGCACGAATCTGTTTTCATCATGTGCAAGACGAGACCACTGATAAATCACTTATTTAAACAAGTAAAGTGACCCCGTCAGGGATTGAACACCACCTTTCGCTACTGAGGTGGACGATAACTACGTATGGCTATGTTTGAGAATGCCAGAATAAAAACCTGCCGTCATCAATCATTCCATTCTCTCTTATCTCATCAAAACAATCTTAACATCCGTGAATATTTGTTAAAATTGCTATTTCGATCTGCAGTAACGGACACCTTGGCTCTGAGATTTCAATCTATCGTGATATTTTTGACCCCCTATTGTACATTAAATTCAAATATAGAAACACCATTTTTGTCCCAGAGAGCATATATCTTGTTCATTGGGGTATTATATGATTATATCATCCATTATCTTGTTTAGATATTTAGTTTGGATTACAACATCAGCAAAAAGTGTAACAAGTTTTTCCTCCAAACATGAGCTTCTTCTGACACTTTGTTTTCCTAACAGATCAATCTATTAAAATGACGTGTACATCATGATCAACTAGTTTATTGTCTTTTGAATTACTTCAATATTCTGAGATGATAACAAAAAATGAACAAAAACGTATTACATTATGATATATGATCAACCCTGAGACAAAAACGTATTACATTATGATATATGATCAACCCT